>JBBPFQ010000084.1:193118-209122 GCA_037974815.1 Kaempferia elegans
TATCACATGCCATGCCATCATTATTTTGCATTCATACTTTTATAAAAATATCCTATGTCATGACATGCATGCATCATATAGAAATAATAAATTTTCTTTTGAAAATCCATCATTCTTGATGAATGTCATAAGCATTTTCATACATTGTTTTAAACTTCTTTATGATTTAGGACAAACGACATTAATCAACCAATGATATCCTAGGTGGATGATCATAATTTTAAAATACCTAGATAGATATGCATGAACCCTTAGATTAAGAAAAACTCAAATTAACATCTCACAAAAACAATAAGGGGGAGCTTGGTATATATTCAGTAATGGGAATGGTAATGGGTATGATTGAGGGGGGAATGAGTTTAGCGATAATCTAGGAGGGTGTTGGTTATGAAATTAGGGGTATGATACCTATATTTGAATTCCGATTCCCATCAACCAAGCATCAAGAATGAAAATGAACCCTATTTCATTCTCATTTCCGTCTTCTAAACCAGTCTACCAAGCGCCCCTTAGTTTTTATACATTGTAATAGTTATTTGGGAATTTGTATGTGATGTAGCAAGTTCTATAAGTTATTGTAGCTCGGTGAGTTATAATAGTGCTGGTTCAAGAATATTTTCTAAATAAAATTATTGATGAGACATTTAATTATTTAAAAAATACTAACATTTGATATTTTTCGTACGCCCATTTTTATTTTTGTCATTTAAATTTTGATTTTTTATTTCCCCCCTAAAATAAAATATAGCAAGGCTTAAAAAAATATAGCTGTTAATACTTATTGGTTGGTAAAAGACCTACCGTTAGAAGAGCATCTTCGTTCTCCATTCTTCGTTTATAAGAAACATGTTTATATGGTTTCCTATTTTCCTTACATTAAATTATTTTCCTTACAAAAATAAAAAAAATATTTTAATATTTAGTTTAAACCTGTTATTTTCCTATTTGCGCGGAGCAAATCAAGCGGGCGATGGGCGTTGTATGGGTCGTCCAGGCGTTGCCACTCTGTGGCCGGACTCTCTTCTCGCTCCTCTCTCCTTCTCTCTTCCGCTTCCCCCCGCCATCAAAATTCCAAATTTGATTGGCCACGAGAGGAAAGGAGTGATTTTTGGCATCCTAACTCCTCTCCCTTTTCTCTTTTCTGTATATAATCTCTCCTCGCCTTCTTCCATTTCCTCCTCATACTAGTTAATTATCTAATCTTTCATACTTCAATGAAGACATTAATGGACGCGAGACTCATGCTCCATCATTTAGGTAACTTATTGGTTTCCAATATCATTTTTCCCCTTTAGTTTTTCGGATACGTTGCTTGAGCATTATTTGTGCGTGAGCAACTATGGCATTCGGGAAGAACCCCTTAATGGATTCTAGGAGGCCATCATCATCATTGTCATCGCATTGGTCGACAATGGCCCCTGTCTTGTTCATTGCTCTTTGCTTGATCGGTGTTTGGATGATGTCTTCAACAACTATAGTCCCCATCGATGAGTCCTTGGAAGACAAACCAGAGATGAAGCAACAGGTTACCGAGACTGATCCTAAGACATACCAAGACAGTTCAGGAGATGTTCCTGATGAACCAAAATCTGAGTCATCGGAAGAGCAGAATATGATTGACAAGGCGGACGAAAACACAGCGGAAATAACAAAGAGTACTGATGATTTCGACAAGGATAGAGATTCAAATCAGACATCATATAATGAGGAAATCGGGAATGCTGAGGGTGGAGAAACCATTAAAGAAGGAGACGCGAACGCAGAAGAGGCTGCACAGGAAGCTACAGGCAGTGATCGTGAGAAGAACGCAGCCCAGCAGACGTACAGTGATGAGAATGGAAAAACAGAGGGTGGAGAAATGGTTAAAGAAAGCGATAGCAAGGAACAGAGTTTTCAATCCACCGGGAAAATTGCAGAACAGGATCCCACGGACCAAGATAAAAGCTCAGAGAATAGTTCAGATTTTTCAAACAATAGAGACGTGAAAAACAATGACGGGGAAAGGAAAGGAGATGATGACCAAAATAAGAGCATCGAACAGAAGGGTGATCTTTTCCTGGACGGAAAGGATCAGCGACAAGAGTCCAATGAGGCCTCCTCCGAACTGCAAAACAAAGGTGACCTTTCTGATGAGGTGTTGTTACCTAATGGAGACCAGTCGGAGCTTCTAAACGAGAGCAACAGCCAAAATGGGGCGTGGTCTACACAAGCAGCAGAGTCAAAGAATGAGAAACAAACGCAAGCAGCTTCGAAAGAACGCAAGACCATGTACAGGTGGAAACTCTGTAATGTTACTGCTGGAACTGACTATATTCCTTGCCTTGACAATGAGGAAGCCATTAAGAGGCTTAAAACCACCAAACACTATGAGCATCGAGAAAGGCATTGCCCTGCTGATCCTCCGACGTGCCTTGTTCCTCTTCCGGAACGATACAAACAATCAATTCCATGGCCACATAGCAGGAACAAGGTACGTATCACATTATTAATTTGTATCTCCGATTATATATTTAGTCCATAGACAACGTCGATCCCTCTTCAATTCACAGTGTAATATTTCTGCAGATATGGTACCACAACGTTCCTCATACCTCACTAGCAGAAGTAAAGGGCCATCAAAATTGGGTTAAAGTGTCAGGAGAATATCTCACTTTTCCTGGTGGAGGAACACAGTTCATAAACGGAGCATTGCACTATATTGATTTCATTCAGAAGGTACGTATATTGCATGTATTTTTCAGTGTATATATATATATTATATATGGTTATATATCCACGCATGCATGCACGCATGCTTGTTTATTTGTATAGTCTGTACCTGACGTAGCTTGGGGAAAGCACAGTCGGGTGGCATTGGATGTTGGTTGCGGAGTGGCTAGCTTCGGGGGGTTTCTGTTCGATAGAGATGTGCTTACCATGTCACTTGCCCCCAAAGATGAGCATGAAGCTCAAGTGCAGTTTGCTCTTGAAAGAGGAATCCCAGCTATATCATCTGTCATGGGCACTAAACGACTCTCCTTCCCGGGAATGGTCTTTGACGTTGTTCATTGCGCTCGCTGTAGGGTTCCTTGGGAAATAGAAGGTACGTACGTATATAGTTCTGTTGTTTGAATTCAAATAAGAATCGATCCTTAATTAGGTTTTATCATGGAAATGCTTGCTTACTTTCAGTAGTTCATATATGATCTGGTCGAAATTAAACAATTGCAGGCGGGAAGCTTTTATTGGAGTTAAACCGGTTATTGCGCCCTGGTGGCTACTTTGTTTGGTCTGCTACGCCAGTTTATCAAGATCTTCCTGAAGATGTTGAGATCTGGGAAGGTATATAAATTTTCTCTTGCCATTCTTTCTAAAAACAATTCTCGAAGACTGATAGAATTGGAGTTAAACCTTTCTTTCTAATGCAATTGTTTTCTTTGAACTTGCTGTAGCCATGACAGAATTGACAAAGTCCATATGTTGGGATATGATTAACAAGACCACGGATCGAATCAACAAAGTTGGTATGGCGATATATAGAAAGCCTATGAACAATGAATGCTACGATAAAAGAACCCAAACCAATCCTCCCCTCTGTCAAGATTCTGATGACCCAAATGCAGCCTGGTAATTAATCAATCATCTTCTCTTTGATCTTGAACTCCTCGTCGATCATGCTCAAAGTTAACAATCATTGTTCGTTCGACGTATATACGTAGTGTTCTTAATTAATTCGCCTGTCCAGGAACATTACCTTGCAAGCATGCATGCACAAGCTGCCTGTAAATCCTGTTCTTCGAGGGTCACGGTGGCCGCCGCCATGGCCACAAAGATTGGAGAAGGCACCGTACTGGCTGAATGACTCGCAGGTTGGAATTTACGGGAAACCTGCTCCGAAGGATTTCACAGCTGATACTGAGCATTGGAAAAATGTTGTGAAGAATTCGTATCTGAAGGGAATGGGTGTTGACTGGTCCATCGTGAGGAATGTCATGGACATGAGAGCTGTATATGGAGGGTACATACATACATACATACACTAATTGATTTTGATTTTTTTTTCTAAACTAAAGGAAATTAAGCATATGAACATCGATCTTGTGCCAGGTTTGCTGCAGCTCTGCAAGAGGTAAAAAAAGAGGTGAATGCTTGGGTCATGAATGTCGTCTCCATCGATTCACTGGACACTCTTCCGATCATATACGAGCGTGGACTCTTCGGGATTTATCATGATTGGTGTGAATCTTTCAGCACCTACCCGAGATCTTATGATCTGCTCCATGCGGATCATCTATTCTCCAGAGTGAAGAAGAGGTAATTAATTAACAAGTTAATTTGTTCTTTAATTAGTTCAGCAAGTACCCCTTTTCATTAATGAATTCCTCTTAATTAATTAATTACCTCTCGTGTATATATATATCAAGGTGCAAGTTATTGCCGGTTATATCTGAAGTGGATCGCATGCTGAGGCCGCAAGGAAAGCTCATTGTAAGAGACACCGCAGAGGTAATTGGTGAGGTTGAGAGCATGGCCAGATCACTCAACTATAAAGTAGTCAAAATGACTAGTTCTTTAAGGGCGGACAATGAAGGATTCTTGTGCGTCGAGAAGACAATGTGGAGACCTAAAGAAGTTGAGACCACATAGTTGTGTGTCATTTGTTAGAAGAACAAACTGTGAAAATATTTTAATCATTTTAAAATCATAATGTTGAAAGTTTAAAATTTTCCACATAATTTAAAATAATAATGCTTTTAAATTGAGCAATGCTATGGAAAAAAAAAATTCACAGAAAAATTTAGGGATAGATACATAAATTCATAGTCCACCCCGTCACATTATGAAGAGGCGCTTGGTATATATTTAGTAATGAGAATGATAATGAATTTGACTGAGGGGGAATGAGTTTAACAATAACCTAAAGAGTGTGAGTTATGAAATTGAGGGTATGAAACTCATACATTAATTCTGATTTCCGTCTATTAAGTATTAAGAATAGGAATGAAACATATTTCATTCTCATCATTTCAGTATCCTAAACCAGTCTACCAAATACCCCGTCTATCTTCAACTTTTCAGATTTTATCACAAATCATTTCTCTTTTAAATTATTCTGCATTTACGGCTTTATCTGAGGATACTGTCACCCGCGGTGAATGCTAGGAATGACACCGCCCCGCTCTTTTGAGCACTCCCTGTCGTTCCCCAATTCCCTAGCCACCCTCGCCGGAATCATGAGGAAAGCGCGGAGGACAACGCCGACGCCACCCTCCACTCCTCCTCCTGCTCCGCCTTCACCTCCTTTGAAAGAGAGGTCTGCTCTCACCGTCTCCGCAGCGCTCAAGCCCCAGCGATCGCTCGCCGCTCATCTTTCCGCCGCTGCCTCCGCCGATTGGGAACTGCTCCCGCTACCCCGCTCCGAGCTTTCCCTACCCGTAACCCTTCCCACTGGGCAGACCTTCCGTTGGCGTCGCACCGGTTCCTCACGCTACACAGGCGTCGTAGGTCCGCACCTTTTTTCCCTCCAGCACCTCGAGAGCGACCCCGCCGGCCGCGTCGCCTTTATCCTCCATAATCCCGGAAGCTCCGACTCCTCATCCGCCCGGTCCGTCCTTTCCGACTTCCTCAACGTTGGCGTGCCTCTCGGGGACCTCTGGGACCGTTTTTCCCTTGCCGATGCTCGCTTTGCTGAGCTCGCGAGCCGGTTGGACGGTGGCGCCCGCATCCTCCGTCAAGACCCGGTGGAGTGCGTCTTCCAGTTCCTCTGCTCCTCTAACAACAACATCGGCCGCATTGAGAAGATGGTCGGCGTCCTCTCGTCATATGGGGAGTACCTCGGGACGGTCGGAGGGTTTGATTTCCACGAATTCCCATCGCTTGAGAGGCTATCTCTAGTCACAGAGCATCAGCTCCGAGAAGCTGGATTTGGTTACAGGTTTGTTCCACATAGTTACTACAGCATGTTGTTTTGGCTGGTTGTCACTTGGCAGAGCATGATCAATAGAGAAATATTTGAAAACATATTTTCTGCGATTTTCGCATAGGATTCAGTACTAGGAATAAGTTAAGCAAGAAGAATAGTTTCTAAGTAGTGTTTGGGATACAAAGCTGAAGAATCAAAAGCTCAATGTTTTATTGGGTCTGATAAACCAGCAAATGGTGCCAAAAAAAAAAAACAGCATTCTAAAAAAGTGCAATAGGAACTGAAACCATATGGCTTAGCGAGGTTTCTTTTACCATATATGTTTGGTAAATGGTGAAGGGTCCATATCCATGCAGAAAAATGCTGCTTTTTTCTTCGATGAAAATAAGTTATTTTACAATCTCCTGAATGGTGTGATATATGAACCTTAACAAATTGTAATATTTGTTTAACCGTTTCTTGGCCTGAACGAGCTGGCTGAAAAACGAGAAGCGGTGATCTGAATTGATCCAACTGTAGTGGTCTTACAAAGTAGCAATTCAAATTGTGTAGATAAGGAAGCCCATATGTATGTTAATGATTTTTCTGGGGTTTTATGTTTTACAGTGGATTCTTATAGTGAGTATTTTGAAGAGAAGCATGAGGTCTTACTAAAGAACAAAAGTATATGCGGGCATATCGTTAACCTTTTAGGTAGAATGTTTATGGATTCTACAATAAGATCTTATAGCATCTCAATAATATTTGGTACAATGTGTTGCTCGACTTCATGCGTATTTTATGAATTCTAATAAGATATTAGTTTTTACTATAAGTGTTTCTGAAATAATCTCTGTGTTTTTATATTTTATCTATACCTTTCCAGCTTTTTTTTTTATTTGAAAAAAAAAAACTACTCTATAAAGGTTATGACTGGATTATGTATATAGATGACTGAGCCCCTGATCTGTGGGGCTCTAACTGGGTGTGTTAGTGTGTTACTGTCCAAGCTAACAGATGCTTGCTTTTTTTGTTCATTTTTAGGTAGGGTTTTCTGGCCTCATAAATGCTCTATGATGTTACTTAGATTTTATCTCTGTGGCAAATTGCAATATGGTGTAATGCCCAATGATTCTTCTAATAGAGGCGTAGATCATGGATCTTCATCAAATACAAAATTGGATCAGGTGCTAGGACTTACTTTGTTGATTAATAAATGTTCGCAATCCGTGGAAATATAAAGCAGAGGTCATTAGTTGCAAATCCAACAATCTCACAAGTTGGTTGGAAGTGTGACTTTGCTTGAAATTCCATTGGAACAGTTTTTCATTCAAGTTTGGAATAGAAGTAGGATCATTAGAAAGTAAAACTAGCTTCCATATTTGTTATCATTAACTTCTTGGTATTATCTACATAGACATTAAATTGGTCTTTTTGAGGTTGTTGATTAGTGATCTTGTTCTCATGTATTTTTGGGTGGTCTCCATTTACTTTGCTTTCCCTGACTCTTCCTCTTGTATGCTTAATTGATGGATAAAAGTCAATGCTAATCTGCATCCTTATTCTTTAGTTAAATTTGTGCGTGCTTTAAGAATTCCTTGACTTGCAAGCAGGGCAAAATACATTGTAGGTGCAGTTAAGATTTTGCAAGGAAAACCTAGCGGAGGCGCCAAGTGGCTTGCCTCTCTTCGTGGTCTGGAGCTTGAAGAGGTGATTGATGCTCTCTGTATTTTACCAGGGGTGGGACCTAAGGTTGCTGCTTGCATTGCGCTTTTCTCCTTGGATCAACACCATGCGATTCCTGTCGACACTCATGTTTGGCAGGTTTGGTTTTTGTGCATTTTTATTATAGATTTAATTATGTCCTATGTTTTACCAGAGCCTTGACCATATTTGAGAAAGAAACGCGAAATCCAACAATGTTAGAGTTAGCGCTACCATTGTCATCTAGATGATAAATCCTCTTACTCCAATTTCTGTAGAAAAAGTAGGAAATGTATTAGTAAGCATATTTATGTAGCAATATTGTCCATCTTAAGTAGACATATTATCTAGATTGTAGCACAAGATGATTACGCTCATCCGATGTGTCTCTCACAGTCCGTCCTTAGGTTATGTAAAGGATACTTTATATGAATGTGTAACTGATACTTTTGATTCAATTTTCAGCTCTATCAATTTCAGCTAACTAGCAATATAGTATTTTGCCATTTCTTGGTGAGGGAGACTTGGATTTTTTTTTTCCTCATTATTTGTTGAGCCACATTTGTTCCGAGGGGCTGGCGATAGATCAATCAACCACCAAAACAACATATCAATAACGATCTCACTCGAGATCATAACATACCATGATCTTGAGCATAAGAAATGAGCAGAATCAAATCTCCAAATTAGAGGTCTTACAATATGTTTAAATATTGAAAGTCTCACTTTGACAGTTTACGTTAGATTGAATTTGCTCTTGGACTTTCAAATGGGATCAGAGTTGGTCCCTATCTTTAACGATGTTGTGTACTTGTGTATGCAGATTGCAACCAAATACCTAATGCCAGAGCTTGCTGGCACGCGGTTGAGTCCTAAGCAGTATAAGTCCATCTCTGAGGCGTTTGTGGCCAAGTTTGGTGAATACGCCGGCTGGGCGCAGAATGTGCTCTTCATCGGCGAGTTACCTTCTCACAAGGGTGCTGTTGAATTGTGTGCTGGGGAAAATACATCTGCCAACGGTGGAAAACGGAGGAGGAAAAGAGCAGTTGCTTGTTTGGAACAAGATGTTTCCCGTTCCATCATCATCGAGTAGGAGTATGAAGCAGTATCCATTATCGCTAGCCATAGTCAACATTAATTTGGTCGCTCAATTGGAGATGATCACTAATTGTCGCCCGAATTTTTAACGATTTTAACATGAACTTTCGACCTGTTAACGAGTGTGGATTTTACAAAATTTATATAATATTTTTATGTGAGTTTTAACAAATGCAATTATTAATATTAATTATGTCATTAAAAAAATGATTGATTGTACTCTTTTAATGAACAGGTACGTTATATATCAATACTTTGACAGTGCAAATTCTTCCAAAAAAGTTATGGATAGTGAATGGGTGATTATCGGAAAATTCAAGTGTATACAAACTTTTATGATAAAAAATTTCACGAATGAGTGATTAAGATGAATATTTAAATCGGTAGATATTTTTCTATGATTTTTTACCTTTGCTAGTGTAACCTTTGGCACTATATGTTCAACGCAAATACTAATGCGGATGACCGTCTCAATCCATGGCATCTAATTTCTATTGAGATGAATTGAAAACTATTTGTAGTGAATCATCTATTAGTTAAACGGTTTTAGATCAACTTCTCGTTAAGATTTGACATTATTTGACATAATTAATTATTTTTTTAACGGTTGATGAATTTTTTTTTAAAATTAAACTGATATTCTTAGATTTAATGTTACACGATCTGATTAATTTTTTTAAATGTAACCCTTTCGCATTAGACTAATGCGTTCCTTGGAAACTTAAATATAGTGAGTAGAAGGGTATTTTAATCTAGTTCATATAAAAAAGACCTTGTATCCTAATTGACGGACCGATGAGGAATAATTTAACAGGGTATGCCCAAGAAAAGCCAAAATAAATCCTAATGATATAATAAAAAAATATTTTAAAAAAAACAAATATTCAAAATTCAACAAGCATAAATATTTAAAAAATCAATCTATATGCCTGTACTTTAAATTTATCAGATAGACGAATTAAAGGAAAAAAATCACTTACCTCCACAATTAATTAGACAATCTAAACATCTAAATTAAAAATAAAAAAATCAAAATCCAAACAGTAACAAAAAAAACACCACGAGAAATCGTGTACTCGTTAAATAGCTGAGAAAAAGAAGGGAGAGACCAATAAGCAGACAATTACACTGAGATTTCTCTAACAATTGCAACAAAATATTAGTAAAACTAAGCTCAGAAGCCATGCAACATATCACCAATAAACACAAATTCTCTGGTGACTATATTCGAGTATTCCCTGACGATGATGATCTTGACAATGGATGATGGTTAGGCGTGGAACTGTTTGGTATCGCCGAGCTGAACCCAGCATTCTGAGAGGCAGGAGCTGGGTGGATAGCAGATAACGGTAACCGGGACCCCAAACCAAACATTTGCTGGCGTTGCATCAATGGCATCTGCCGATGGCTGGGATTAAGATTGTTGCCAAAGGAAGCTTGTCCCGTCGCTGCCGCGACCATGGGTGTCTGGCCAGGTATTGGATTAGCGACCATGGCTGCAGCAGCTGCTGCAGGGCCTGCTGGTGCCGCTCCCCCAGATGATGGTATGCTGTTTGGTGAGGCTCCAAATCGGGAGGTCATCATTCGAATGCGCTCGGCTGAGAGCCGTTGTCTCATCCTCTCTGCCTGTTCGCATTCCTTGAGCAATAGAGTTTCTAGCTCCGCAAACTGCTTCAGCTTCAGCTCCAACCTTTTCAGCTGCAAACGAAACAAAAAACAATATTTTCAGCACGAGGCCAACTAGACACAGGATTAGTGCCATTATGCATTATATTCAGGGGGAAAAGCAACAATCATGGAACTCATATGTCTCAATCAAATTGGACATTTAAAAGTTGCAATTCTCCATAGCAGTCCCAACAAATAAGGGAGAAATAAGGTGAGTGGGTTTATGCAGGCATGCGTAACCATCCAACAAGTTTAATCTGGTTTGGGCATCTGTTAGATGGGCAACTGTACAGTGTGTGCAGGATGGGTTTGAGATAGCAAACTCAGATATGGATACCCATATATAGATATTATATATTTATATAAATTGCAATATTTATGATTTAACTTGCGAGATATTATGATCTTAATTTGCATATCATTATTAGAACTTGATTTACATACTTTTAAACATATTTTATTTAAAAATAAATAAATGTTACTTCTATCAAGATATGTTAAATGGGATAGTGTTCACTGTTCAGTTTCGTTTTGGTGCCCACAGAGAGTGATGGGACCATGGTGGTGTGGATAGAATAGCGAGTACCCATCACATACATGGAATAGGTACGGTGTTTGGATGTACTAGGTATGGATGAGAGTAGTAAACAATTTACAGGTACCTTACATGCTGCCACCCTTACCAACAAATATATGGGTTAAGAGATTCATCATTTAGAGCATATTCACCAAATATATTTGTTATTTCATGAACAATGTTTAAACAATACCAAATTGTGCACATCCTTTTGTTAGAAATATTTCTACCATTAATTGTAGATTTTTGTGACGCGGTACCATAGCAGTGGAAATAAGTAGAAGAATTAAGCTAATTGGCATTCAGCAACAAAAAATCGAATGTGTTAATTATAGCACAAAAATGCCAGCATGGTAACCATCCAAGTATACATTGTTAACTCAAGTTTCATCAAGAAATCTTATCAAGCTTCAGCTCAAACAGCCAAACTTATTTCAAAATTTAGATTAATGCTTAACTTTTAAGGAGCTCCTCGAAGGGCTATTTAGTTAACTGTGAGAACTCAAAGGATCAAACAGCTATATATGACTATGTAAGCTGAAATCAATTGAAGCCCCCTTGGATCGAACTGATCAAACAACCAGCAACTAAGGGTCTATCAAAACCATATTTCATGTCTGTGTGTTTTGTGGAGTCTATGAAATTGCTTGAAACCCAAAATTGCATGTATAGTCTAATACATTTGTGCACATTCATGCTTATAGATGAGTATGACCATGAGTTGTTTATATAAGCATGTTCATATGCTCACAATCAAGTTTGAATTCATTCATGGTACCAACGTGTTATTGAGCATAAAAAGTAAATTGTTATGTTTCAGGTACGGATGTGTTTCTTTTTAAACCTTTGGCTCGCTAAGCAATTAAAAAACAAGCCTAGATAAACTCAGGATTGACCCAAGGTATTGGGCAACGTTGAAAAATCCTTTTCTTTTAGCTGAATCCGAGCCATATGTATTTATAATTCGTCCTTAACAACCCAAATATAGCCACGTGGGAATAAACAATAACTTTTAACACTACTCTAAAGCACGAATATCCACTATTTCCAGCTTGCCACATACTGAATTTCACTAAGTGAATTGGTAAATATCAAAAATTATTCAAAAGAAATATATGCAGAGCTGATTTTCTTGGACAGATCATCAATCAACTTGGATGTGTGAATACCTTATTTGCAATATAAATAGCCATTTAACTGTAACAATGCACATCCATTGGTCCAGTATACTGAGTGTCATAGCTTTCCAATCTGTTTTGACAGTAAAATAGATTATCCTCAGCCCAAGTCTATAACCTTGAATGAACCTCCTATCAGTAGTAAACAAGCCATAATTAACACACCCGGATGACCACTCAGGACCAAATCAACCATCACAGACGTTCAAGAATGAGCTAATTGAAAAAGGTTGGCGGACCTAAAATAATGTATAGGTTTAAGGACCTACATGTAACTAACCCTTCTACTTATTATATCATCAAATCCTCCTAAGAGCTAAAAAAAGTGTCAGAACTAACAAATGTGTACTGCTAAAATTCCTAAGGAAAAACAAGTGGAAATTTAACCTGATGATTTATGATAGTAGCAACCAATCTCTGAATTTCACGTTCCTCTTGATCTGCAAATAATTTTGCTTTCATTGCAGCTGCAGATAGGCCAGCCATTGCAGCATGTTCTACAAGTTCAGAGGAAAGCAAAGTAGATCCATTTTTAGCATGTGACAATTGACCTTCTACAGTTCCATCTGCCAGTAAATGAAATGTGAGCATAACAATTGACAATTAATCAATCACACAAGTTAAACCAGAAAATTATCAGTAACATACCTTTCTGATTACTGAAGCTTGCATGTGGTGCATGAGTATCAACATCAGCATGTGAATTCTCAGATCCATTCCTTTAAAGATGAAAAAAAAAGTCTAATATGGTTCACAGATTCATAAAACTAAAATAACAGACAATGCTGTGGATACAGAAGAAATAGTATTTCAAAATATATATGCCTACGTCTAGTATGCCATACAATTAAAGATGAAAGATAAAGTAAAAAATGAATACAATAGTAGATGCTGCATAACAAAAATTCACTAACAATGTCCTTAACAAGTGAAACTGGAGGCACTGACCTTGAGTCATCTCTGGTCAAGATAGATAATGCTGCACTTGCACATGCTGCAGCAACTCTTGGTCCAACTGCGGAGGTTAAGAAGGCAACCTACAAATTTTCAAAACAATATGATTTTATAATAGTATTGAAGCATTAGAAACTTTCATCAAACAACCAAGAACTACATATAGAAAGATCAATGAACTTTCAGTACAAAGATTTGGTCAATTGCTAAATACATTTTGAACCGACTATTCTGAATTTTGTCCAATATGATGTTCCTTCCATGTCAAAATGCAAAACAGAGGCTAGGGTGCTTAACTTTTGTGCATAGAAGATCAGGATAATTAAAAATCTATAAATTTTCAAGCTTAAACTTTTGTGCATAGAAAGACCAGAATAATTAAAAAGCTACACATTTTAAGCCGATATCAGGTCTACTCATGAGCTTGTAGATAGATAGAACTTTAGTTAGTGTATCAGGAGCATATTCATGAATTTAGTTATTTTCTTACAATCATGAACTATGTTCATTGTCTTTGCAATGAAAGGAAAACCCAAGGATACATAGAAATTACTAACCAGAGACATGACTGGATTGGAAGAATTAATAAATGGAAGCGAGTTGGCACTGCCGAGGTCTTGATTGCCTAATTATATTGTAACAAACATATTTAGAAAAATATTAACCGGAGCTAAGTTAAAATTAGCAAGTTTTGATATGGTTACCTGCAATTTTACCATTAGAATTAGAAGATAAAATAAAATCATCTTGTCTATCAACAGATTCAGATGAAGTAGGAAAATGTTGAAGTTCAATACTTTCCAGTAGGCCATTTTCCATTGGAAGACGAAGAAAATGCAAAATACATTGTGCCTTAGACTTGGAACCAATGTATTCTGCAATTTCATTCCAGTTGTCATTATATTTCTCCATGGCCTCAAGCAACAGCAAAGTTTCCTGATCAGTCCAGTTATCCCCTTCAAGATCTGAATTATCCTTTACAGAGTCCATTCTTACAAAATCTAAGCTTGAGTGCCCGGTAACAAATTTTGCATCATGGAAGCAGTTCGAGCACAGCATTATATCTGCCTATTCAAATTAGTATGCTCGCTGAATTAGATGTAATGTGATAAAGAAACAAAATTAAACAGATATATGCATGCCAGAGCAGGGTTCAGAATGCTATTAGTATACAATTTGACAAGAACTGCACCATTGGTGATTTCTACCAATCTAAAAAAGGATTAGTAAGAAGAAATATCTTTGCGCCAGTCAGTACTACTATTATTGTGTTTCACTTGTACCAAACAATAGATTATTGCCTTCATGCCTATCACCATGTTTGCACCAAATTATTATAATAGATACTATATGGCGATCTTATGATGAAAATTTAAAAACTAAACATACCAGCCATTAGCAAATTTGCCTAATTAAATAAACATAAAAGTTGAAAATTTATAGCTTTGAACAAGATAGATTAATGATCAGCAGAGGATGGATATTTTATTTGAGAATATTATATGAAAACAAAGGAAAAGAATCTTTCATATGCAAATCATTGGTAACGTATCTTAAATAGAAGGTGGCAAACTAGCGAGCAAAGACACATTAGCAGAATACCACATCAAGGATTTTCTTCTCTATATGGATACAACAAAAAAAGAGTTGGTTTCATCATAAAAGAACTCAGTCACAAAGCACCCAAATAGAGAATAAAAAGAAATAAAACTTGTCAGTGATAATACTTTCCAAAACTTTCAATCTGATAGTTGACAGTGCCGTTAATCCTCAAAATAAAGATCGCCTAATATTCAAACATGAGGTAGGCCTACAAGATGTGTATGGAAAATGTTCTTATGGTTTATAGGAATACTCGCTCCTGAATCTGTGAAGGATGAAGTATATGAGAAAAGAAATATTCATACGTAGAATGAACAGATTTAAGAATTATAAATTTCCCTGAAAAAAATAAAGCGCTTAAGACATTAATATATGAAATTTATTTTCTCCAAGCATACTTTTCAGCATTTCTAGTTCATGTGCATACAAGAAGAGTTAGAAATGATGGTGAATGATGCTTATGCCAATATCTATTATGATGATTGGTTAAGGCAATGTGAGATATTTAATGTAATACTAAGTATGAAGAAACCAAAAGAATGACTATTTTATTTAATACTAAGCATGAAGAAATCAAAAGTATAATATATATGACCATTTTAGTCACAATGTCAAATGCTCGAGATGAAATAAAATTCAGCATTCAGGCATACCTCCTTCTGTGATTGATAGTGCAATTTGGTCAGAGGGCAAGAGCAGAAATTGCAGGTATGTTCAGCAATACGTTCTCTAATTCTTTCATCTAAATCTCCAACTAAAGCATCAGAATCTTGCACAGAGTGAGAGAGTAAAGCAACATCCTCTAGTCTGATGCTGCATTTTGGTCTATCAAATAAAATCAAACTGTCTATGGACCTCAAAGGTGCAGTTTGAAGTTGAAGCTCACCATTGGCATCCTCTCTGAGAAGGGATCCAGCCATCCTAAGGCCGCGGTGGACTGAAGAAGCAGCCAGATAGTTAATGATCCCCCAGTGATCCAAAAACCTCACAATCCTACTAAGATCGTAAAGGTCGTTGTTTGGAACTAAGGCTTGGCAATCAGCAAATGAAAGCCTCTTCCCTGGATTTTCCAAGTATTTGGAAATTATCTTGTTCCGAAGGATTATGTACTTCTCTAGAGTGTGATCATTGGATTTTCCCGAGAAGAAGTGCGGCACCACTTGTCTCTCGAGCCGGTGGACAGTGCTTGGTGAAAACCAATCTGAACACCTCAAAAAAGTAACTTTCAGTGCAAAGCCGAAGCCACAAAGAATGAACCATAAACAAAGGTACAGTGTCCACACTACACACCGGAGTGCATCGGAACAATTAGGAGCTGCTCCTTGTTGAGCAGCTTTATCAT
>JBBPFQ010000084.1:244402-262170 GCA_037974815.1 Kaempferia elegans
TTGGATCATATCATGATCCATATATTAGTCTCTCCTTGATCTGATCCAATGACTCATGATTTGAGACCAGCAGTGGATCAGACATTTGTGACTAGAGGATTTGGGCTCATTTAGATCCCCTAGTCTACGATCAGTGGACTAGGGCTGATCCACTAATTGTGGATCAGGTGATCTGAACTGGATTGTTTGTGGTCTGGTGCCATGTCATAGTCAAAGTCGCAATTGACCAATAGCAGAGTAGGCCCGATCAATGCAAATGATCTTATTACAGGAAAACAGAATGCCAACGTATAATATAAAGTGCGCTTAGTCACTGCAATAGAAGAAGACTTCGATTATTGAGCGTATGCCGAAAATAGGGGAAATATTGTAGTGGGTGAAGCCTGCCGCCGTGAAAATGTCTGCCCACTCCGATTCAGTCCTTTGCTTCCCTTCCTCGACTCCAAGCATATGCACATCGAACAGCAACTGCGTCTCCAACTCTTCTTCTTCATTTATCCCATCGTCTTTCCATTTCATCTCGTGGAGGAATTGCATGCCTTCTTACAGTTTCGCAATATCCTCACGCAATCTTCATCGTTCCAATCATGCAAAATCCACTGCCATCGATTATAATTTAATTAATTTTGAGAACATATAGAAAAATTCGAACATGTCGCCGGCGACGGCCTCCACTGTCGTCGCCTTGGTTCCCAATTCTGACGCAGCCACCACGTGCGGGAGGTCGAACACGACGCACTTCATCTGCGGGAAGGCTTTGGCACTTCATCTGCGTTTTCGGCGGCGAGCCGAATATCGAGTCGCCGTGAAATTTCTCGAACGACGTGGGCGCGGCGGCGGCGGTCGCGTCGGTGAGCCACTGGCTGAGATTGTGCATGGGATACGATGGAATGTCCGCTTGGTTCGGGTGAGGGCGTACGCTTCCTCTTCCTCTTCCTCGGTGGTTCGGTTGAAGAAGCCGGAGTGCACGAGGAGGCGCATGACACGGCCGAGGGCCGCGGTTCTGGACGGTGGAACAGAGAGCTGGGAGGCGAGAACAGAGAGGGCCACAGGGTGGGCGCCGCCGTGGGCGTGGAGGACGTCGGCGACGCCTTTTTTATATTTATTTTAAAGATATTTCACCGTATACAAATCGGAAAATATGCAAATTCAAATTGAAAAAAGTTCTATATTATATTTGCTCACGTTTTAAGCACCACTCTGTTACTATAATCTCCTGTTTTCAAAAGAATCTATTGATTGTCTTTATTCATAAAAGAGTAATATATCTCTGAATAATACGACAATCTATGCATTTTCCTAATTTGAAATGTGAAATTGTAATTTAAAATAATAATTTCTCAAAGTTAAACAGTTTTGTATAATTTCTTTTTTAGGAGGAAAAAAATTAGTAGCAAATTATTAGATGAAATATGTGAATATTAAACTTGTGTTATTTTATCTTGTTTCGGGCCTAAACTAATTAGTTTCTTTATTATTTATAACAATTTCAATTCAGTGTTGGTGAAGGGTCTTTATCGTATGAATGGATCGATGGTCCTGCCTGCCATGTGAGAAGGATATAACATTAATTATGAAAAATATTTTATTTCGAACTTCAATTATCTTTAAAAAAAAATGTCTAAAACGATTTCGGCATTATTATTATTTAAATATAACTTAAATATCTTTATAATTTATTTATTCCTTTTGGCATAAACATGATCCCTTTCGTGCACAAATACGAATCCATAATAAAGTACATGGTAAAATGCCTGCAACAAAAAGGGTAAAAATCAAAATTAATTTGCTTTGGATAAGTTTAAACAAAGTGATAAATAGATTAATCTTAAAATTTATTTGTAATAGCATTTTCACCTGAGATCTCACATCCAGTGAAGCATTTATTTTAGAATAATTACATTTACATCACCAAAGACAAAACTCATCGAAAATGTTTAATTAAGGGATTTTACGCAATTATCAATTTGCCTGCTAAACTATGGAATGGTGGTTAATTAATCCAAAATAGCAGGAAAGAATCAAGAGTAGCAAAACGATACCCCAAAAAAAAACGAGGATCGAGAGTAGTCTTCAGTTAAATCTTCCTATATCAATTGACAAAAAACACACAGGGAAGAACAAAGCTGAAATTGGCACACTTTCTGCCATTCTGCTAACGGTTTCAGTTAATCAAGTACTTTTCTGTAATCTTTCAAAAGGACCCACCGTTTCCGCCAAGAATTCCTCCAGTTTCACTGCGTATGGCATGCAAAGACGAAATTATGGCAGCAAACGAGTAATCCACGAGAAGTTCTTACAGTTGACAAAATCTGATTTGCCATGAGTTGTAAAGCATTGCAGAGAGCTTCAGTATAAGAAAAACCAATCGTTTAAGCCATGAGATTTCTAATCCAAAGCCTCAATAATTAGCTAACATTCTTCTATGTCATCCTCTTCGCTTTCCTCTACTTTGCTAACCTCTGATTTATCTGAACCACCACTGTAATCTTCAATTTCAGAAAGATCGTCATGCATATTGACGCATAAAGATGTCTTTGAACAAAGCCATTTATTTGTTGGTCTGAATTCAGTGGCTATGGAAGCACTGCTACAACAACTAGAAGTGTTGTAGGCTTCAAATCTTTCAAGCAAAATCCGAACCTGCACAATGATGAAAAGAACAGTCAGTCATATTCCACCAACATGAAGATGTTTTTCTGTTGAAGGCAAGTAGATCAGACAGTTTGAAAATGGAATAAAGTCTCCTGTCTAATATAACTTTATCATTTGATGTTAAATTTTAGATTCCAAAATATGCCTACACTAATGACTCAGAAAAATGGAATCAAAAGCATTCTTGCAAACTGTATAGGAGTTCTGCCTTGTAACTCAAGGCTATAGATCTTACCTGAGTCGATGCATCTCTCACAAATAGACAAGTTGAAACAAAGAACCCTCCCTTTGTTTAGAAAAAGAAAATTTTGTGCTAGAATCCATTTGGAAAAAGCACACGACCTACTTTTAGCTCCTCACCCACTGCTTGCAAAGAGTTACAGCCAGTACAAGTAAAAGAGGGTACCATTACATGTTACCTTAAATACTTGACAACAATTCATATATCCATCAAAGAAAGCTTTGCATAATCTATAAATACTGTTGGTAGAACTCTCTAGACTTCCAGTCTTTTTTTTTTGGAAAACATATATTAACATCAAAAGTATTCTACAGCTAAAGAAATTTTTTGACACAACTGAATTACCTTATTGTGCCGTAACGATGGTTCAAGCTGCCAAAGTTTTGGGGCACGGATGGCATGCCACCTGCTACATAATAGTAAAAAATGCAATATGCTCATTTTTTTTTTACTTTGTTGATATTTAAAAAATATTAAAATAATGAACCTTGAAGGTGAAGGACAAGAGTTTCCGAATAATACACCACGTACAGCAACTGAGGCAACAATCTGTTGTCTAATACTGTCCGGTGCATATGAATCAGTTATTTGATGAAATCTTTGGTGTGGCATACTAGCAAGAATGTTGTCAGCATCACTTAAATAAGAGGCGATGAGCGATGCATTTTCAATTGCCTCATCACTTAAAAAATCAAGCACTGCAGGTGAGGAAAGTAATTGTAATAAATTCCAGAGGATATTTCACAATCTAAAGAACAACAAAATTAAGTTGGCAATTGTAATATGAAGTAGTTATAAGCAATCAGTCAGTTCCAAACGGGCAAGGAACTAACCTGGTAAAGAGTAAAGACAGATTATTGGTATTTGGTAGTTTACTTTGTAATGCAAGTTTAACTATATATACTCTAGTTAATAGAAAATATAATAGATTTATTCTATCAAAAAAAATGTAGATATCACTAATGTGGTTACTTTAACTAATGCGCATCTCTCTATTTGTTATTTTGCATGCATGTATGTGTGCCCCTTATCCACTAAGTTCACTAGGTATAAATGTAGAATTCAACTCAAGTAAGTTCATGGTTTGACATCATTGGTAGTGTGGTTACTTGCCAATACATATAAACTGGACTGTGATTATCCAACGAAAGACAATATATATCTGAAGATATATACCATTGCTTTGAATGGAAAATAGTTTAGTTTCTATTGCCTCTTTTCTCTGGATCAGAGCAACACTGAGTTTTCTAGTCAATAAGGCCAGTTTCATTAGTAACTAGAGTCAAAAAGCATATGTGAATGGAGTTATTTTAAGCTCTAGGAAAAATTAAACATTCTCATGACTCAAAGGTGTTCTAAAATAGCTACTAGCTAGGCTCTTCAAGGCATCAAGGTCTTAGTATAATGTTTGAGGCGCAAGGTGATAGACCAAAGTGCCCAGCAAGCAAAGGAAGGCACTTGTGGCTCTTTGGAGAATGGAGATTATCTTCATCCAGATATGGAAATAAATAAAATTTAGATAATATCAAATTAGGCATGGGAAATTTTATGAGTTGCAAGAGATTGCATTCCCATAACTGTCAATCGAAAAAGAAAATTGTAGTTTTTGTACACGCCAAGTGATTCGGGGAATTGATATTTAATTCTGAGCAAGATAAGGGCCGTAAACAATCTTTGTGAAATTTAAATTTGACTTGAATCTTTGAAAAATTAGACATGTATAAGTGGCAACCATTTAGGAAAAAACAAAGATAAACAACTCTTTGAACATCTTTAGGACCTGGTAGTCTTTGCCCAATTTCATTCTATATGGATCTTAATGACTAACTAACTTAATCATAAAAATTGTAATGAAGAATTTCATAGTAAAAAATGAAAGAGAAAAGAAAATGTATGTTTATGTAGTTTACAGCAATGGGGAGAGAAGATAAGAAATACAAAAGCCTGAAGTAGAAAATAGAGAGATGCACATTAGAAGAGAGATTATGATAAAAGGGCAAAGAAAACAGAAAATTTCTATCTATCGACTTAACTGTCCTTCAAAAATATGCCAATTATCAGAAATGACATGACAATTTGGACAAAATAGAATATCAGCTAAACATGGTAATCAATCACAAAGTAATTCTGCAGATGGGGGAAAAAATAGATAAACAACTACCATTTTCATGTAGAAAATCAGTAACAGTCTGTGCTTCTCCATGAGCCTGTGAAACAACTTTCTCAGGAGCATCCATTTTCATTGGCTTCCTTGAATATCTCTCTTTCAGAACAAATGGTTCTGGTGCTACAGCAGCCAATCAAAATGTGAGCTTACTTAAAGTTTAATAAATGATAGAAAAGAAGAAAAAAAATTTCCATTTCAACTGAGACATTGTTGGAAGTGCCATACAGTGGCTCAGGTTTAATTTAAACTCAAGGATATGCAAGGCTATTCTAACAAGAATACTGGAGTCCTAGCATTAAGAAACATCTGCATGCATTCAGCTTCATGTAGGCATGCCTCTGACAAGAGGCTTCTTCGCTACAACTCCCATAGAGTGTCAGAGAAAATCCTATTATTAATTGGTACACTGTGCTCATGATTTATCTTAATGGCATGATTGTAAAAGAGCACTGTGTCTATAACAGCCAAGCACGTGAATTGTCAGATGGTAAAAATTCATACCTGTTCTGTTGATCATGACTTAAATAGGTTGGTTGTATTGCAGTGCACATATTGAAGCAGATAGTTACTTTGTGGTTAAACTTGTCTTTGCAGTTTGCTGCTTGTGAGTTTGCACTAATTATGTTATCAGTTGTTGGACTCATGTTAATAAATAGATTACATTGCTGATGCTATTGTGGAAGCACTCCTTCAATGCGCATGGTTATACTTGTGCTCATATACTTTCTGCATTTCTGCATTGCATTTCTTGTGCTAATTCGTCAACTCATCTCCTATTCCAAGAGTGAATGTCATGTTTGCTGGATTTGATCTTAGAGAGTTGCAATGTTACCCAATAGAGGTATGGTGTATATCGTTATGCACATCTTTCAGACTAGTAGTTCTTAAGGTTATGTGCTTCTAGGCGAAGTAATTTCCTATGAATTTGCTCACTGAATTCCTGCCCAACTTTTTCCCTTCCCTTCCCTTCCCTTCCCTACCCTACTTTCTCCTACACCCCTCATCCACAATCACAAAATAATAATTTTTCATAATCCTATAAACAGAAAGACACCATGGTCAATGTAGCTTGCTCGAACTAGGTGAAGAATTGTCCACCACCTTTGCATGCTGACACTATCATCCCAAAGAAGTAAATTCTCATGTTGACCTAACAGTGCCTCCCACAAGCAACTTTAGCACCAACTCTGCCATGAGTGCAAATCTCCTTTGCCAATGTGTCCTTGAATGAGGAAAATTATCTAAAATGACCTCCTCACCAAGACAGAGATGAAGACCTAAATGACCTCAACAAGGGAGAATTGAAATTCTCAAACTAAACAAACCCAAAAAATTGGTAGCAGTAGTACTGCTCATGCAAACTCAGTGGGAACAGAGCTTCTTAGGGGAGAGTAACAAGAGTGGAAGTAGAGAAATATAATTGGAGGAGGGTAACAAATTTGGTTGTGGGTATCCATTCAAGTAAATGTAGGAAAATGCAGCAACTATCTATGAATATAATTCAGAATCACTTACCAAGTGTAAGAGCATCTGTTTCTTCTCTCTTGTTGTGAAGGAATTTCCCCAATGCATGAAACAGAGAAATTTTTTCATCTCTCCCCCATGGCAGTGATATTTGAGAATTAATTTGTCCGTATCCAGAATGTGAAGTTGACAATAAAACAGGATTAGTGGAATTTAATTTGCAGGAACTGCCGTTGAAAGTTGATGCATGAATGGGCAAAGATTCCACTTTTTTTAGACAAGAATACTGTAAAGACATTATGGCATGTCTGATGTCACCTCCACTAAATCTGGCAATCTGATCCAACAATTCTGCAGGAACATTACACTTCTCTTCTTGGCAAATTCTTGTAAGCCTTTTCTTGATGGAATTTTCAGTTATAGGATTGAACGCCACCTGTAATATAAATATTACCCATGAAAAATTGTTGCTAATACAATCTTCCAAAAATTTTAAAATATTTTTATGAAGAAATTACCTTGAAAGCCCCAGCTTGCTCAATAAATGATTCAAGTTCTTCCCAATTCCCTGCTGCACTGTAACAAGAGTCAATTTTGTGATACTGAGTAATTAAAATGACTGTAGGGACCAGTGCTGAATGTGTAAGGGTTTCTAAACACTTCCTTAATCTGGCAAAAGCAACTCTTCCATTTGTTACTGGGATGTCATCAATTAAGAAAATAAGGGGCTTTCTTATTTCTTCAAAATAGGCTGGATGAAGCAATGAATATTTTCTTATCCTATCGATAAAACTTTCAAATTCATCCAACTTTGAGACATACTGTAGTCCTGTCAAAACATGCAAGTCTGAAAATATTACAAGTTGTACAACAAAAATCACTTGTAGTTAGCAGTTGGTCTAACAAAGAAAATCATAGAAAGGTTAATTACATGAAATGATTGTGCAGTTGCACTATTGTTAGTAAAACAGGTAACACGGTGTGAACATCATAGAAAACAAAAATACCTGAATTAGAATTATGGATATTTTCTCCCCAAAGTGTAGGTGTGGGAGTCATCCATTCACACAACTCAGCTCCAAGTTGTGATGCAATTACATGAATAGCTGTCTGAAGAGGTAATGAACTCATCATGTGAGAATATGAAAAAAAAAATGCAGTTCTATGCTTTAGCAATCTTTAACACCAGCACAAAACCAGGGGTTGGATTAGCATATTTCCAGGTATCTCAAGTAACAAATAGAAGCATTTATGAATAAGAGTAAATGCATTGTAGTATTTTACGTATACATGACAGCTAAGATTTTTGAGATGTGACAAATATCTAATTCATGCCAAAGCTTTTGTAGAGACTTATACTAACGCTTTTAATCAGTTTGACTGTATAAACTTTGACTGCAACTTAAACAAAAGAGCAATTCTGGTTTCAAGTTTGCCTCTCCCTTTCACAGAAGTTGTGCAGTACCTATGCCAGCAAATTGTATTTTCCAGCTACAGTTTACCAAAAAACAGAAAATACAATGATAGCAATACAATCATACTAAGCAGAAGGAAGCAAATAGAAGTAACATTCAGAAAGTTTAAAGGAATGTAACATACAGATTTTCCAACTCCAGATTGACCAGTGATAAGAAGACAGTTGTTTCTTCCTTCCTGTATTCAAGGAAAACAAGCATATTGCAAGAAGTCAATATGCTGCCATTTAAACAAAACAAAAAGATACAGAGTTGAATTAACAAGAGTGCCGTGAAAAGAAAGGTGCTGCTGCACTGCACTAGTCCCAATATACCCACATTGTTATCCAAAAATTTAGAAACTGCTACAAAGTAATACCAGTTTCAACTTATCTCGTGTATGCACACAGCCATTCTATTATTCTGCAAGGGAGGTTATAAATTGTAGAAGATCAGATTAGGAGACAATGATTGTGAATTAGATCATCATGACCGCAGATTAATGCTCTTTGCATGGTTAATGATTATTGCTAGATTAAGGATAGGATTTAATTTGACTTAGAACAGATTTACTTTCACAAAACTTAAATTGATCGGGTTAAATCAGGTTCAATCTTGGTTGACTTTGGGTCAAACCTTTCATTAGAAGGTTGAGTGTTTTGGTCCAGATGGGGAATTGTTTGGTTCAATCCATTTTAGGTGTTAAATTGAGTTTGGCATAATTAGAAATATTTTTTGCCGGAACAAATTCAAGGAAAATCAATTAGGATCTCACATTTTATAAGAGGGTAGGGGGAAAGATCCTGAAGATCGACAGGCCTCTCTCTCTCTCTCTCTCGTCAGCATCTTCTTCACCGTCTCCCTTGTCTCCTTCCTCATGCAGCATGCACGGGTAGGTGGCAAACCATGAGCATTTGGATCCAACAGTGGATGCACGAGCACATGTTACAGATGCACAAGATTGGACCTAATTTTTCATAGAGAATCCCTGAGTCATATGGAGAATTTTCTTAGGATTTCTGCTGTTGATTTCATATTTCATCAATTTTATTGTTCATATAATTTGTATTTGAGATTCAAGATGTTAATATGTTATTTTTGCTAATGTTCTACTTTTGCTTGCAATTATCATTGCTTTTAGACTTGAAATAAGTGGACTTGATTAATGCCATATTCATCATTTGCTAAGTTTTGCTTCTGCTAAATTGTTATGTACCAACTCTTTTGTTATCGGTTTTAATGATTTCTGTAGAATTTATTATGGATTATAAGATGGTTTAGTTGTGGTTACATGCTTTTAGAAGTGAAATATAACTACAAAAAGTAGGGTTTCCAGTTCAACATAATTATAAAGGGTTTTTTTAAGCAATTTCAAAACAATGAGAATTAAATTGTCACACAGTTGGAGCGGATCATATGATTTTATAAAATGGAAACAATCTCCTCAGGATGTGATAGCAAGTTCAAGTCATGCTGATGACTGCTACAAGATTACAAGCAGAATCATTGTATGGTGAGATTAGTAATCACCTTTCTTCTCGTCATCCTCTCTTCCAACCATCTTTTGACTTCTTCAACCTGAGAACTAAAAGTGAAGTAAGAAAATCGAATCTGCTAAACTTGGAGAAAGATGAACTGAAGAACTAATGGTGTGTTCTCATTAAAAAAAAAACCTCTATGAGACAAAATTAAACCAATGCAAGTTGAAACTAAATCAAATGCAAAAAGAATACTGTTAGTGGGGGGTATGAGTTAAACATAATTATTGTTCATCTTTAAGCCTTAGTTTTCTAGGTGGATGGAAGAGGGGTACAAATGGGATGAGGGTATGATGAAATAGAGTCCCCATTTCTCCCTGTTTTCTGTGTGAGAGAGAGAGAGTGGGTGGAAGAGAATGCTGGAGAGATTCATCACAGTCTCAAGCTAACACTTTCACCTGATTGGGTGGGAAAACAATACAATCAAAAAATGTTAGCTGTATTTATAAACAATAAAATAGGAGGAAAAAAACTCATTCTGATACTTTAAGGATGTTGTTTTTAACTTTTTATTTTTTTGGAAAACTATTTTAACAAAATTATAAAAAAAAATCCATCTTCAATGGGAAAAAAATCATTTGTTCTCTTTCCTACAACGAACTATTATGAGGGAATGACTATCATATCTCTTATTCCCACTTTCTTTCCTTTTGGACATTTATTTCTTCCCCACTTCATATCACTTGTTGCAAACACAAGGATAGTGTATTGATCATTAGTGTACTATCTCATGTTTCCATTTTCTTTGCAATATGTGTTTCTCCATTTGTATGAAATAATAATAAGGGAATGTGCCAAGGTTTGCATCCAATTACAGTCATAACTCATGAGTTACAATAATTATACACCAACACAAAATACACATAGGTGAATTATCAGCTAGCAAAATCCAAAACAAATCTTTCACTTGACAATCTTGTTATTCTTTATTAGCAAAATCCCAGTTGTGTTTGTCAACATTGAACAAACTTCATATATGTGACATTAATTGTTAGAAACTTTGAATTAAACAACCTAAAAGAAACTAGAATTCAGCAATGGAAGTACATACAAGGTGCCTTTCAAGAGAGAACCTTTTTTTTATGGACAGCAAGCTCAGACAAGGAATGTGGCTTGTGCTTCTCATTCCAAAGTACTTTCTTCTCTGTATGTGAAACCCCTGTTTCAGTTGAACGTTTTAGGAAAAATAACTAAAAGAGCTGTTGCCTTACATAGGCATGAAATTAGGTAAGTTATGGAGGAACAATAAGCTAACAATTCAAGTATTAATGTGTCATTTTGTTATGAGCTTTATATGAATAATGAAATAAGAACAAGCAAAACCAATAGCTATATACATTAGTCATTATGATGAATGACCGGTAAAAGAATCAGGTTCATATTATTATAGAAAACTTAAGGTCTAAGTGTAATATGCTTGATGCAATCAGATCGCACAAACAAACTCAGAAGCAATTACATGTAGCCATCAGCATGATGATTCTGCAGCATTTACATAAACTAACTGAATAAGTTGGACTTTGCTTGTGACTTTACATAAGTTAACTAAATCCAACCAGAAAATTGTACAACCTAACTACAACCAGATGAAGCAACCAAAACCAACCCACTCAGACCACCACTCACATTTTCCTACCTAGATAGAATAGGAAAGCAATAAATTCTAGGAATACTGATATGAACTATGCTACATTTGAAACCTAAGCTCTATCCTAATAAATCAATATTTGAATGTTTCAACATTTGAGAACAGAATCTACAAACTGTCACCAATCAGGAATGGCAATTTTGTACAATCACACAAGTATCAGCAACCAAATTAGAAAGTGATTAGTCAAGTCTTCAGAGTTCAAACATCAATGGAAGACGCCTCTGTGACGAATACAATTGTGACAAATACAATACTGTTCAATCATATCGGAGACTATATATAGATAACAAGGCCTAAACCCTAGCCCTAATATGTATGTGGGTCTTAATGTATATGGGCCTGTATATGGGCCTTAACACCCCCCTTCAAACTCAAGGTGGAAGTGGAGGTTCTGAAGCATTGAGTTTGAGTAAATGAAGCCGATGTTGCTCTCGAGTTTGTGCTTTAGTGAAAAAATCTGCCACTTGTAGTTCTGAGGGCACATACTGAAGAACAATTGTTTTCTGATGACAATGAGACCGAGTAAAGAAAGCATCAACACCAATATGCTTTGTAAGTTCATGCTTCACAGGATCATTGGCAATCTGTATGGCTCCAGTGTTGTCACACAGAAGAGGTGTAGGAGCATCACAAGAAATACCAAAATCTGCTAATAACCATCGAAGCCATACTATCTCTGAAGTGGTAGTGGCAAGTGCTCGAAGTTCTGCTTCTGTACTAGAACGAGATACAGCCACCTGCTTTTTAGACTTCCATGCAAGAGGAGAAGAACCAAGAAAAATGCAATAACCTGTGACAGAACGACGATCTGTTGGGTCACTTGCCCAGGTGGAGTCTGAGTAAGCATGAAGCTGAAGTGGACTATCACGAGAATAGAACAAACACTGAGAAGATGTCCCCCTTAAGTACCGTAGTACACGAAGCAAATGTCCAAAATGAATGGAAGTAGGAGCACTTACAAACTGACTCAGAATATGAACTGCATGAGCAATATCAGGTCTGGTAACAACGAGATAGACAAGGCTGCCTACAATACGCCGATATCGAGACGGATCCTCAAGAGGTGTACCATCAGTAGAACGAAGTTGTAAATGAAGATCCATAGGTGTCGCAGCTGTTCGACTATCTGTAATGCCAGAACTATGAATAAGATCTTGTATGTATTTGGATTGAGACAGGTAGTAGCCATCTGCCGAATGTAATATCTCAATCCCTAAGAAATAACTGAGTGAACCCAAATCAGACATTTGAAATTGCTCACTAAGTTGCTTCTTCACACAAGAAATGTGTTCCATATCGTTTCCCGTAATCAACATATCATCAACATATAGAAGAAGCAAAGTGCGTCCACGTGGAGAGAGATGAATAAATAGAGCAGGATCATGATCACTAGGTAAAAACCCTGCAGCTTGTATCACAGATACAAAGCGCTCAAACCAAGCACGAGGAGCCTGTTTAAGACCATATAGAGCACGACGAAGGCGACAAACATGACCAGGAGGAGCATCAACACCTGGGGGTGGTTGCATATAAACTTCTTCATGCAAATCACCATGAAGAAAAGCATTTTTAACATCCATTTGAGAGATGGTCCAAGAAGAAGTAGCAGCCACGGCAATAAGAGTACGAATGGTAGTCATATGAGCAACTGGTGCAAATGTCTCATCATAATCTCGACCTTGAGTTTGCTGAAAACCTCTAGCAACAAGACGAGCTTTGTATCTCTCGATAGAACCATCAGACTTGGTCTTAATTTTGAATACCCATTTAGATGTAATTGGCACTGCATGTGATGGTAGTGGAACAATATCCCAAGTGCCTGTACGATCAAGAGCAGCAAGCTCCTCAGACATAGCAAGTTGCCATTCCGGAATATTAGAAGCTTCTTGATAAGTGGATGGCTCGATACTCACACATGTAAAACCATACTTGGCAGCTGGACCAATAGTAGCACGATCTCTTAAATTATATCTTGGACCAACCTGTAACTCATCAGGAACAGTATGAGACTCATCAATATCATTAGAAACATCAACAACAGGTATATCAGGACTGGCCGTGGTGGTAGAACCAGATGGAGACACTATGATATTTGTGGGACGACGATGGAATACACGTGTGATAGGTGGTTTAGAATGAAATGGAGGTGGTACAGGAGGAGATGTTGTCCCCTGTGAAGGTGGAGTGATGGAAATCGAAGGAGCAGGAATAGGGGTAATATGACGAGAAGGAGAAGTGACATCATCAGAGGATGAGATAGGAGGTAGACACAGGAACGATGTGGATTCTGTGGGGGAATATGAGGGCCGAGTAGAGAGGTTATAAAAGAAAGGACGATCCTCAACAAAGGTCACATCACGAGAGATACGTATGCGACGAGAAAAAGGATCATAACACCGATAACCTTTATGTTCAGGACTATATCCTAGAAAAACACATTCAACAGATTGTGCAGTCAACTTAGTTCGCTCACGAGGTGCAAGCAAAACATAACAAGTAGAACCAAAAACTCGGAGATGATCATAACTGGGAGAAGTACCAAAAAGAACTTCTCCAGGACATTTTCCAGATAGTTTGGATGAGGGTTGTCTATTTATGAGATAGACAGCAGTAGAAACAGCTTCACCCCAAAAATGAGAAGGCACAAAAGATGAAATCAAAAGTGTGCGAGCAGTCTCTATAATATGACGATGTTTGCGTTCAGCAACACCATTCTGAGCATGAGCGCCAGGACACGAGAGCTGAGCAATTGTGCCCTCAGATGACAAGAATTGACGAAAAACATCAGACAAATACTCTCCTCCAGAGTCAGAGCGAAAAACTCTAATAGGAGTAGAAAATTGTGTGTGAACCATGCGAACAAAAGACTGATAAATAGAACACAACTGAGAGCGATGTTTCATAAAATAAACCCATGTATATCGAGAATGGTCATCAATAAAAATGACATAATATATGTGACCACCCTTTGTAGGAAAAGGTGCAGGACCCCATACATCAGAATGAATAAGATCAAAATGTCTAGCGGAATGAGAAATACTAGATGAATATGGTAGTTGTATTTGTTTTCCAAGTTTGCAACCCTTACAATAAAAATCAGACTTAATAGTTGTAGGACCTAAACAACCTTTATTTATTAATGTGGACAATCGAGATCCACAAAGATGACCAAGACGATGATGCCATTGGGCGAAAGAAGAACAAACAGAACCCGATGTAGCAGATGACACACGAGCAGAAGCTTCAATGGAAGAAGGAAGACGCAAAGTATCTAAGATGTAAAGACTAGGAACACCTTTACGGCGACGGCCAGTCCCAATCACTTTCCCGCTCCGACGGTCCTGAATAAAACAGGATGAGTCATCAAATCCAACAAAACAATTTTGGTCGGTAACTTGACCAACCGAAAGAAGATTCATGGATAACTGAGGTACTAAAGAAACATTTTGTACAGAAAAATAAGGATTGCAAAGTGAACCCTGGTGAGTGATAGGACAAGATGTACCATCAGCTGTCCGAATAGAAGCTTCATCAGTGACCGGCTTGCAAGCGACCAACTGGGACTGATCAGATGTCACATGAAAAGAAGCCCCTGAGTCAAGTACCCAAGATGACGAAGGAGCAGTAACAGGTGAAGCAGCAGCAATAGACACTGAACCTCCAGGAGTGGAACCAGTACCACGACTACGAGCACCACGGGCAGTACCACGGGCAGCACGACGTGCACGATAATCAACTAACTTCTCTGGATGAATAGAAAAACAATTCTCTGGAAGATGACCAGTCTTGCCACAATGCTTACAGGGCTCTGAAGAGAAGCTTTTTGGTACACTGATCCTTTGAGAAGCTGCCAACACACTATGAGAGACAAATGCAGAAGAGGACATAGACTTGAGACGTGTTTCCTCTGCAAGTAAATCAGACAATGCCTGTGCCATAGTGAGATCAGAAGAATTGTGAAGTAATCGTGTACGAATAGAATCATATTCAGCTCGAACTCCCATAACAAATCTGTAAGTGAAAAACTTTTCAATAAACTTGTGTGTTGGGCAAGGAACAGTTGTACACTCTGGTATCATGGAAATCAGTGATCCCGTCAAACGATCAAAAGCAGAGTAGTACTCATCAATGGACATATCATTCTGCATAATTTCATGAGTTTGCTGCATGAGAGTATGTAAAAGAGCACCACTATCCTGAACATAGCGTTTCTTCAAGTTGTTCCATATGTCCTTAGCTGTTTTGAACTTAGAAAGACTCATAATCATGGATTGTTTAGTACTATTGACCATGGCAGCCATCACTTTTCCATCATTAATATGCCATTCTGTTATTGCAGCAGCATTACTACCATCATTCTTAAGCACAGGTGGAGATTCATTTAAATGAAAAAGTACACCATAACCTCTTAATGCAGTCTCTACACAGAAAGCCCACTCTGGATAATTCTGACCATCTAAGGTGATATTAATAATAATTGCATTTACATTTATTGAAGACATGATGTAAAATGCTCGTGATTATTACTAAAATAATAAGAAGAACCTGGCAGAAGTTTCCCTGATCGGTCAGTCCAAGATGGAAGGCTAGATCTTGCGGAGTTTCTCAGCCTTTACGAGGGGACTACTGAAAAGGTCAGAAAATGAAAAGTCCTCGTCGATATGTCCGAGTGGTTAAGGAAACAGACTTGAAATCTGTTGGGCCGAGCAGGTTCGGACCTTGCTGTTGACTGGAAGAAGAGGAGAACCCGGCGAGGGCGTCAGGAGCCACCGACGAGGGCGCGGGCGGCGCGAGAACGCAGAGGCGGGCAGAGGCGGCGGAGGCGCTGCTGTGCGGGGAAAAGAAAAAAAAGGCGAAAAGCGTGAAGGAAAAATATTATCGCTCTGATACCATGTGACGAATACAATGTTACGATTACCATTTAATGTTCAATCATATCGGAGACTATATATAGATAACAAGGCCTAAACCCTAGCCCTAATATGTATGTGGATCTTAATGTATATGGGCCTGTATATGGGCCTTGTATATGGGCCTGTATATGGGCCTTAACAACTTCAACATCTTACTAATTCTATCTCACTAGGGATGCTGTACAATTAGCTTAAAGGTGGTGCCAATATCCTAGTCAGAGGGTCAAGTGTCGGAGTGTTTGATTGCGGGTATCTTACACAGGTAGAATGGAGTTAGGCGAAGAGTCCAAGTATCAAAGTTATTGAGTAACATTCCATAAAGTTATTCCAACTAGTTGATTGCACAATTTATTAACTCCTCCTTCTCCTCCTTCTCCTCCTTCTTGTTGTTTTGGTGAGATTTGTGATTTTATATTCATACAAAATTATTTCTAAGAGTCAATTATGTTAGAAAATTGGCTTTTGATGACCAATAAATTAAATAGGGATAAAACGACTATTTCATGAGTAGACCATCGTAAACTAATTTCTCAAGTGAATGAGAAATTAATATCTAATGGAGGTTGGTCCAGCATGATCAGACGGAAATTGACTTACACACGAGTTAGGTTCATGGATGCGATTATATAAACTCTAACTCGAGTATGCGTGAATGTCAATCCATGTGGAATCACCGAGGGGTGTGAAATTATAATTAATTTCATTGATTGTGATTGTAATATTAATTAATTGATTAATTAATATTAACAATAGATTAATTAAATGATTGATCAGATTAATTATAACTATAACATTACTTAATTAATGTTATTGATTAATCAAATCAATTAATGATATTGATATATTAAGTGAAAAGACACCCCCCATGTCTTTTCACCTCTTGGAAGAAATATTTCACCTCTCGAGAGTAACCCTTCATCCATATAGAAGAAACCTCATTCCTTCCACTCAACACACTCATAATTCAAGTTGTGAATTCTCCTCTTGAGTTCTTTTCATCTCTCTCCTCTCTCATGAGTTTTAAGGCTTTGAAAGTTCGTCTAGGCATAAAATTTGGAGTGCTTCTATTTCAAGACGCAAGTCGTTGTATTTTGGGAGACAATTGCCGAAAAACCGTGACCACCTGGGCGGGGCAATATTGTCTTAAGGAAAGAAGGCATAGCTTTCACCTTGACCTTAATACTCTTATCCGTAGGGATAAGCTTACCCGAAGGGGTATGTTGATATCCGAAGGGATAACTCGATAACGAGAGTAAGCCGACAATGACGATACCAAAAAGGGTATGTCTATTACCAAGGGGTACCTCGATAATCGAAAGGGTGTGTCAAGAGTTTAAATGGGACAAGGTTCACGTCGCCATATCGAGCTCCATTGGTTTGAGTCATCTACTCATTGTCGAGATAATAATCGACCCAATTGTTGGATCGACGTCAAGCAGATCGATCAATATATAAAAATTTCCAACAATCTTAAGATGATATTCGCAGTTATAGCGACCATGGGTTCCACTCCTACGTGAGAGAAATCAGAGAAATTCTTGTTGGTGCCAGAAGCGCCAAAGTTAAACCTGGTTTTGATTATGGCAAAGGGTTCAAAGTTAAGGTTGCTTTGTGGACTAATGTGATTGCTAAGTGTGCAGGAAGTCCTAGGTAAGCTAGGCAAGAAGTCTTGACCTGCAGGGTTG
>JBBPFQ010000084.1:292777-307976 GCA_037974815.1 Kaempferia elegans
TGCATGCAAATACTAGTTTTTATTATAATAGAGCATCTTAATTTAAAATATATATATATATATATATCAAAATAACATCTTAATATATTTTTCATCAATAGTTGTTCAAAAGAATTTAATCTACATATTCAAAAATATGAAAAGGTAGATTAATTCAGCATAAATTTCATTGACATAATGAATCAAATCCCTCTCTAAAATCATTTCACTTTATCCAAATTCTCTGCATTTCGATAAAATAATAACTTAGCCACAATCCATGCTTCATTGTGCGTTTGAGAACTTAAAACAAACATGGTGAGTCAAATCGTCAAAATAGTTTATGTATAAAATGGAAAAAGAAGCGAAAGAGATATTTTAGATAGATAAGTGTACCAAATAAAATAAAATAAAATACGCAAGTTGCGATTTTATTAGGTGTATAAAGAAATTTACCAGATTGATTTCTTCGAATTGCCTAATTAAAAAATAATTGAAAATCTACCTCCACTCCCACTGGCGGCGCTAGTCCACCCTCCACTTAATTGTCAAAGAAATATTTAAGAATGTATCCCGTTTCAGAATGTATTGGATCGCTTTGGAGGGACCGTTAAGGATCATCACTTCTCATTTACACACGTTGAAGGAAAATATATAAGAGAATAAATTTTACAGAATACATTTGAACAACATAAATACATAAGAAAAGGCACCAAAAAGAAATAAAAACTTGTATTTCACATCAAATTTGGCAGAGATAAAGTTACTGCGAGATCATATGTATACGCACGCGTTTAGATATCATCCTCAATACTCGCAAGTGCATTCAAATCACTAGCAGTCCTTCAACGCAATACACAAATGCATTATAAAGCTGTGGCTAGAAACTTTGACAGAATGGTAATCAGTTCATATGTAGTTTGTTTTTCTACTTCATCGAACAGTAGCTGCCTTGATGTTTTGAAATCTCCTTGTTCGTGTTAAGGCAACACTCCTCATGTAGCAATGTCCTCGACCTCAGAATAGAACACAAAACTTGGGAAAGTTGTAGTTATGTCCCTGCACATACAACATGCATCAGGTTATGAGCAGGTACGATTGAAGTGCTTTTGCACATGTACTAATAATCAAAATAGCATACTGATTATGTGGCTTAAGTCTCTCACAGAAGTTATTGGTTGCTACAAAAAGAATCCTTTCAGTCAAAGTTTCTCTAATGTAATAACTGTGAAATTTAGGGCTTGTTTCATCTAATTTCTCACATCAAACAGAAATGCTTTACAAATTAGGTGACAACATGAAAAAATATTTTAAACTATGGAAAAAGATCAATAGTTTAATCTTTATCATTTTAATAACTTTGGTATTTGTGCAGAACTGTGAAAGAAATACAAAGTTATTGCTGCACAAGGCATCCTCAGTTACAATGCGTACAATTTTTCTAACAGCAGAATGACTTGCCTGAGATATGGAAGGGTCATAATCTTCATTAATGATGGATTACAAGAAACAAAAGTTTCCCATTCGGTTTTATCTATTTTTCCATCCTGATTTGCATCAGCTTCTTGGAATGTCTGTTCAAGAAAAACTAGGAATCATTGAAGCATTTGCTAGCTTCTCATAGTTATGAAAACAGATGTGACTACAAACCTTATCTAGGATCGACTCCACAACCTCATCAGCCAATCTCATCTCAGATTCAGATAGCAGAGCAATAAGCATCTGCTTCACCTGCAAGTCGGATGAAATAGTAAGGACCGTGTATCAATTTGTCATAAATAAAACACCACCCAAAACTCAGATAATGCTTTAATCAATCAGATTAGTAATAGAGTGCATGGAGCTTAATTAGAGCTTCCTTAGGCAAACTTAGCATTTGCTTCAGATCTTGCCTGCCATGATTCCGCAAGCAACAGAATAAGGAAATGGACATGAAGCGAGGAAAGAAACGGTTCATAATATCAAGATCAGATTCATAAGTTTTCATCTTAATCTTGATTTGTGGCTGCAGGGCATCTTCTTAAAAACTTGTATAGCAAGTAACAGATAGCCATTTCCTTTGAACTAATTTCTTAGAGTGGGGAAGAAAAACTCTTCCACATCCCAGACCTGACTCACTTGAGAAGCAAATTAATTTCGGAGTGGGTAATAAAATATAAAATCAGATATATGCTTAGGGTGGATGGATTGGAGCAAGAAAGTTCTACCTTATTCCTGCCCCGCTCTGCATATGCACTTTATTTTTTTTATCCAATCCTGCCCCATTTATGTTTCGGGTGAGGTGGGGCAGCCTCAATCAAGTCAAGTCAGAACTGTTCCTTATGGGAGAAGAACAAATTGTCATCGCTAAATGTTTACTATCTTCAAGCCATATATATTCGCAACTTCAATAAAATGTACTGACATGGTTCTTTTTTCTCAAATAGTTTCCTCCCCATGTTCTCAATGGTTCACTTACAGGAAAAATAAAAACAAGATGTGTTTTTTGTATGTTATATGCATGATGAACAAAAGAACACAATAAAAGTATATTGCAAAGGTAACTTACATGACTCAAACCCATAGAAAATAGATAAATTCAGGCAGTTAAGAACAGAATTGAAGTTCAAAGGTAAAGAGTTGAGTTTATAAGGCCTTCTATACGGACACATCCAGCATCTTCTAACTGCCCATAATCCATGTTATAATCAACATTAACCATTAAAGAATATCAAGGTACCTCTTTCCTTTCAATGAAACCTGTACCATCCAAATCATAAAGCTTGAAGCAAACTGTAGAATCAAATGGAGTTTGCAATAAGGTTTCTAGTCAGTCTAAAGTTCCCAAAGAAAGCCACAAATACTTACAATCAACTTTATCTTCATGTGGGGCATTTGGATGAAAAACATTCAGACCTTGAACAAAATCTTCAAAATCAATAACACCTTTTTGCTTGACATCAAATAGATCAAAGATCTGCAACAGGGCTTATAATTGATAACTAGCAAAATAGTATCTAGATATAAAGAAGAACAATGATTTAACTAATTTATAGCATATTTTTATTAATTAGATGTCTAAAACCAAGAATAAAAAAAAACTAGGAAGTGGCATGTTGCAAGTCCTGTGAGAAACTCATGGAGGCACCCTTTGTTACCAGCATCTATACTGTAGTGCCATGTTGCCACAACCAACAATGAAGTGGCATGCCCCCAAAAAAGATTTTTATATTCTGAAACTTTTGAGGCCATTGTGAATATGCTTCGAAGGAGAATAAGGCATCAGAAGTTTTTACAATCCATGTTCTTAATCCGACCAAAACATGATTTCATTATTTAGAATGTTGATCTCTCAAACTAATATGTACAACCTTTCTCTAGTCTTTGTAAACCTTGCTATTCCTCAACTCATGGTGACCAATGAGAGAAGTTTGAGGGGGAAGAAGTTAGTATTAGTGATCACAATATTATATTGCTACAAATTCACACATCAATTAATGCAAAATGTTGAAAAAAAAGATTAACAATATGAACAAGGAGATCTCCATAACATTATACCCTGTTTGCGAAAAGATTTTCTCTCTTTCCTGTCTTAAATAATGCAAGTTGGAACTCTTCCTGCATGAAATAAAACACATGCAAATCAAGACACTGTAACAACAACAAAAACAACAACCAACTCTTATCAAAACACTCTAAATGATAAATAAGAGTTTTATTGCTTTACAAGGGAAACTTCACTAGATCACCATTAAGTAGTGTCAACATACACAAAGCGACTAGCAAGACAAACATACACTAATTGAACATTTAATCAAGATAGAGTATGCAAAACATGAACTCTATTGAAAATAAATATCCAACAACCAAGCAAGCCTTATCCCACTAGGTGGTATCAGCTATATGGATCCTTTTACGTCATTGAGCTCTATCTCCTAATATATCATCATCTATACTTAAATAAATTTTATCTTATTTTATTATTGCTAACCAAGTCTTTTTTGGTCTCCCTCTTCCTACTTTAATATGTGTTTGTCATAATTTCACATCGCCTAACTGGAGCATTTATTGATCGTCTAAGCACATACTCGTACCATCTTAAATGTGTCTCTCGGAGTTTTTTCTCAATCGATGCAACTCCGACTTTCTCTCTACTGAAAATAAATATATAACAAATTTACTAGGAAATAACAGAAAATCAGCATAATCATCAACTAACCTAAGCGAGGTTCAAATATGGCCGTTTGACATCCATAATAGCTAAGAGAAAATTATGAATATTTCAAGTTGAACTTGAATTGATAAAGCTACAATAAAAGCAAATTCTAGATATTGCAAAGCATCAGCTTGGCTTGGTCAAATATCATCAGATGGAGTGAGAAAATGGTTACATTGATCAAAATACAGGAAGTGTCAGCTGTGAACATAACCAACATTGGTAGGTCAAGCCAAATATAGATTATCTGCAAAGCAATTGTATTAGTAACTAGCTAATTATATGTATATAATATAAGTAAAGAATCCCATCTGGGGCTCTCAGCAATCCATACAAAGCCAGAAAGCTATGAAATGCATAAGTCTTCTATCCAAATAGTCAGGTATTGTTTGTTGTAGGCAAAAAATGTAAAACTCAGCCATTTACTCTCCAATAACTATAGAAGCTACGTTACATATTTGCAAGAGGTACATGAATGATCCTGTCCAACCCTAGCATCATAATTTCACCTGTAGTCAGCATCTAATCAAAAGCACCAGTTTTGAGCATTATGTTTCAGAAAGGAAAAAACAAAAATTGGTGACTATGGCAACAAAAAGGAAGACCATAAATCCTATCTAGTCATTCAAGAGAACATGAAATGATGAAATCATTTATGACAGTCTGTATCAAGAAAATTTATTAAAATAACAAATGCAACAACAACAATGGAGCCTTTATCCCACTTAGTGGGGTCAGCAATAAAAATAACTAACCATCAAAGAAAATAAAGCTCAAGAACAAAAGAAAGCAGGAACAAATATCAAACTTTTGTTTACCTTATTGATTAATCCATCATCTATCACAGAACTGCTAATGCTCTTGAACAGTTCAAACAATGCTTCAACTTCACTGACAGTGACTGTAATTGTATATTATATATAAGTACTGCCACAACTTATCTTCCATCAAAAAACTAACCGAAGTGGACTACAACAAAAATGGCATCTAGAAATCACCAAATGCATTATCTGTCACTTGAGTATCAAACCAGTAAGAGAAATAACAGCTTAGATGACAATATGCTTCACCCATATATTCACTAACATGCTGTCTGAGAAGCCAGAAGAGCGGGGTCCTCATATCCTGGGAATTGCCTTCGACCCTTTGACTGTAAACAGCCCATTTAAAACAGCTACAAACCGCCTGGGCCTTGAATTCACAGCACGCAACCATCTGGATGGTCCAACCAATTCGCCTGAAATCAGAAAATAAGAGAAAAAAAAAATACAATCATCAATTAACAGAAAAAGAAAAACAAACCAACTATCTCCTAGGTCTTCGCGACTACATCAGCTAACCCTGGATTAATAAAGCAGAAGCCTTTTTCCGGGACCAATCAGAGGAATCAAGGTAACAATAGCTGAAGCTCAATACTTTAACTTCTACCATAGGAAAACAACGTATTTTTTGATCATCTAAGTATACAAAATTATAAATACCAAAAGGGGCAAAACAAAGATAAAATTTAAAAAAATAAAATAAAATACCAAACAACAGTTTCAAAACTCGATACAGCCAAAATAAATAAACAATTTCTTGCAATAAATTCTCAAAACAAAATCGAAACCTTCCTTAACCGATCCCTGATACAATTCGGATGCAGCGCCGACCTGATGGGTTTCCATGAGGACCTCGACGAAGGAAGCGACGAGATCGAGGGAAGAAGAGAGGGAGATCGAGGCGAAACAAACACAGGCGATGGAAGGAAGGAAATCTGTGTCCCCTTTTCTCTTCTACGAACGAGAGTGCCTTCGCCTGTTTGGAATTTGGATTCGGGATCGCTGATTGGTTGATCGGTATAAATAGCCTCGGAGAGCCTTTCGTTATTCGTCGCTATTCGGGGCGGATTTGGAACTTTGCATAGTAGGACTCCAGCCAGCCTTGGTCGGTGTTCGTGACTTTCATTTCATTTCATTTTATTTTAATTAGAATAAATAATGAACTATCTAATATTCTCCCATCTATGAAGTTTTTCATCATTGCTGGTATATGAATCTCATTTAAACAAAAATAACTATAAATAAATCATATAATAATTGATTAAACTATTAACCTTATTGACTATCTCTAGGGATGATCGATCCGGCTCCACAGAAGTTTGTAGGTGGTCCAGAAGCTCAGCATCCCTTAGTTGTGAGTCTCATTTGAAAGTAAAATCCCTGCAAATGCGCTGTAGCTGGGAATCGAACCGTCGGTGTCTGGGAGATAATTGAACGTCTGTACCGCTGCATCATAGCCCCGGCGGCTAAACGACTAACCCAGTTAGTCTGGCGTGGCTAGCTCGGCCCCATAGAAGTTTCCCATCGAACACCAGGGTAAGTCGGGAAGCACTCGTCGTTGGCGGTCCAGAAATCCAACATCCCTTAGTTGTGAATCTCATTTGGAGAAAAAATCTCTGCAAATGTGTTGTAACTAGGGATCGAACCGTGGGTGCATGTGAGACAACTAAACGCATTTACCGCTGCACCATAGTACCGGGGGAAAAAACGATTAATCCAGTTAGCCTCATTGACTATCTCTGGGTGGCTGATTCGATTTCATAGAAATTTTTCACCGACCATGAGGATATGATATGATATATTAGTATTATAATTTTTTTTTATAAAATTCTAATTATTAGAGATATAGTGAATTTAAAACAATGATGAACATATTTATATTTATTTTTTATAAATCAATGAAATGGCAAATAGAAATATGAATCATTCATAACGTTAATAAATATAACTTATTTATTATTCCTAATTTATCTTTCCACTTTTCCATTAAAAAAAAAATCATCCTCCGTCATGCTCTTTCCAAAACATTATCTTAAAAACAAAGTCAAACTTGTTGGTGTAAGTGGTTAATAAATGCAAAGGACACGCGGAGTTACCCATTAATGATGCATTTATGAAATGAGCAAAATGTTATTTAGCACCCCAACATTTTCATATCCTGCCCGCATGCCCCTCAAATTTATTTAGAAGTAGAATTCTACTGTTATTAAAACAAATTGATAACGTAACATTTTTTCCAATTGAATAAGAAAGAAATACTGATTTTATTTTAGATACATCCAAATTTGAAGATCACCATTTCCAACTCCCATTGCACAGGATCCAGACTCGAAGAGAACAAACGAACCAGGACAGTCAACAAGATGTCGAGCAGCAACAGCCGACTTCGATGGCCTTCCTTAAAGCGACCTTCAATTCTCGGCGATCGCGACCCATCAGCCACCACCACCAACGCCCGCTACGCGTGTCCTGGAGGTGGTGTTGCCCGTAGCCGAGCCCTCTCCGTCGTCCTAACGGCTCCCTCGGGGAAGGGAAGTTAGGTAACTATTGGAGCGACGACCGATTTATTGACCCTGGTGGTGTTCGATCAGTTGCCTGATCCAAGAAGTTGCCAATTTGCCTCCTTTCGGTGATTGGTTCTGGCTTCGAGGGATGGAGGAGAGGTACGAGTCGCTGAAGGATCTGGGAGCCGGGAATTTTGGGGTGGCGAGGTTGGTGAAGGACAAAAGGACAGGGGAGCTCGTCGCCGTCAAGTATATTGAAAGAGGCAAGAAGGTAAAGAAAGAATCCCGTGGGCAAAGATTCTTTCCTTGTGGTTAAATCGTGCTATGAAATATTACTGTTTGGTTTCTTTTGCTTTTGGGAGCTTATTTTTTTCTTTCCAGTTTTCTAGTGCGATTGACGTGTTGGAGACTTGTGGACTGTTTGATATCTGTTTGAGTGTTTGATTTGAGAGTTGAATCGTTTATTTTTGTTAAAATTCTTGTGTGAAGTTGTGGCTTGTATATCGTTGAAGCTGAATGATTCCTTTCATTTTCTTCAGATTGATGAGCATGTACAACGAGAAATAATTAACCACAGGTCATTGAGGCATCCAAATATTGTGCGGTTTAAGGAGGTAGAAACTCGACTTTTATACTTTATTTTCACAGGTAGTTGATGTTTAAGTCAGTCACGATTGGTGATTTTTCCTTTTCACTTCCTTATCTGTGCAAATTTGCAAATATGTTTTAGACTTTTGAAATGTAGATAGCCCACCATTATTATGTTGTCAACTACAACAGGGATCAAGATTAAAATTCATCTCTAGTTTTCTTGTGTGATGTCTCTTGTTCTTGTATATGCGTTGGCAAGTAGTTTTAACTGTGTGTTGCAAACATCTTACGGTCACTCTATTCAACTTCTGGTTATAAATGCACAATGATAATATTTTTCTATTTTAAAGCATCTATGCCAGAATTCTCCTCTTTCTGTTTATTTCTTGCCGTCTAAGTTCTCAAATATTTTTTAAATCTGTTTCCTTCTTATTTTGCAGTAAAATACCTATATTATTCTTAGTTTCATGGCTGAATGGTCTTGTCGTAAGTGTTTGCTTATTATATCTGATATTAATCGCCATTCATACTTATGCTCTAGACACAGTCATCTAAGCTATGTAATATTGCAATATGTGCAAATATACAGACTTTAAGAAAATATACAGAGGCTCTTTTCCACTAGGCAGAATGAGAACCTCCGTGAAGAGATTCAACCTTGATTTACTTGTTGATTCAATTATCAAGCATGAGAGAAAATGTTTCTTGTAGTCGAACATTTATTTGTTAAATATGCATGTGAATATACTTAAGGAAAGAAAACATGAAAAAAATTCTCTCATGTTTGTTTGATATTTCTTCATGCTTGTGCAATTTAGCAAGTTATTATTAGAGTCTTTTGAGTTCATAAAATGTTATCATTTGCTGAAGAGATGGTTTCTTGCAGGTGGTGCTGACACCAACACACCTAGCTATAGTTATGGAATATGCTGCTGGCGGCGAACTCTTTGAAAGGATATGCAATGCTGGTCGGTTTAGTGAAGATGAGGTTATCTAAGTGCTTAACATGTTTTCTTATGTCAAGAATGTCACATTCAACACTTTTTTTTTCCGCGTGTATATTAGCTTATGTTTAGTTATAATTTCTCTGTGAATCTCTTTTTTCTTGTATTCAACAGGCAAGGTTTTTTTTTCAGCAACTGATATCAGGAGTCAGCTATTGTCATTCTATGGTACATCATATTTATGTTTGATCTGAATTCTTCTTTGGAGAAGGTAGTCATTCAGAAACCTGTCTTTTTTTTTTCCAGGAAATCTGTCACCGTGATCTTAAACTTGAAAACACTCTCTTGGATGGAAGTCCTACACCGCGTGTTAAAATATGCGACTTTGGGTACTCAAAGGTGAACTGATCTGCTGATTATGCCTTTCTGTCAATTTCAATGCTAAAGTTGATTTGCATGTCTGCCCTTGTTGTATTGCAGTCTGCTTTGTTGCATTCACAGCCCAAGTCAACAGTGGGCACGCCTGCTTACATTGCACCAGAGGTTCTGTCAAGAAAAGAATACGACGGAAAGGTAAATCTAATGCCTAGTACCATATATATTGTTTGAACACTAGATATGTGTTTGTGGCAGAAAATGAAACCTTCTAATCATGATCGTGATGTGTTTAAGAATTATTTTAAGACCATTCTCATTAGTTTGGTAGGGAAATTGTTTGAAAAAGGATTTACCAAGTCAGTAGCCGTGAATAAGTTAATGTGATTCAAGCATACAAATTGAATCTCACTTAGTCTTCTTAAACATGTCTGATATCAGGATGTTAGTATGAAAATTAGGGGAATCCTATGTTCTATAATTGCTTCAATCTGTTTAACCATTCCTACCGTCTCAGCATTCTCTTTGAAGGTTGCAGAGTTCTGGTTTTTTGGTCCTCATTTTCATAACAATAGAGATGTTATTTCTTTCTTACTCTAGATTGCAGATGTTTGGTCTTGCGGTGTCACATTGTATGTTATGTTAGTTGGCTCGTACCCATTTGAGGATCCAGACGATCCGAGAAATTTCAGGAAGACTATCAGTGTAAGTTTTCACAAAACAATGATCTGTAGTAACTTTCTCAAATTTCTTTCCGCTAATATTTGTTAGCAATGACATTGAAACAGAGAATATTAAGTGTCAATTACTCCATTCCGGACTATATACGCGTATCACCAGAGTGCAGACAACTTCTATCGCAAATTTTTGTGGCTGACCCATCAAAGGTGTGTTCATTGTTCGTTTCCATTTTCTGTCTTCAAACTTCCTCTTTTCATCGTCAATGGTGGTCGTGGTTTGTATGTAGAGGATCACAATTCCAGAGATAAAGAAGCATCCATGGTTTCTGAAGAACTTACCCAAGGAAATTATGAACAGCGAGAAGACAAACTACGAAACAGAGAATGATCAAACTTCACAAAGTGTGGAAGAGATAATGCGCATCATCGAAGAAGCTAAGAAACCATCCGAATGCCCTACAGCTTCCAACCGTACACTTTCAGAGCTAGCGGAAACTGATGAACTTGAAGCTGATATCGACTCTGAAGTCGATAGCAGTGGTGACTTTTTGGCACCAATGTGACTTACAATGCTCTCTCGATTGTGCAGAAAGGTAACAATTCTGTAAGAACAAGCGTTCATGATCAAGGTCTTGCTACTCAATAAAAAGTTGCCAAATGAATCCTTTGCTCTATACAAAGCTAATTGTTTTTAGAAGAATTAAAACATTAACACTTAGATGATGATGGATGGGAGCATTAGAAAATCATGAAACTTGTAGCTTTTCACTGGATTTTTATGCATTTGCAAACTTGTTTATCTTTTATAAGAACAAAAAAACGTGAGCTGTCTGAAAAAGGATTCAATCGTGTGCTAAGATTCATCCTTTAGACTACCCACCTGCCTGACAACCGAGAACAAGTATGATCATGCCTTCAAAATAATTCTTGCATCACTGTCATCGTTTCAATGATGTCATGCACTTGTTGATAATTAGGTTGATGCCAAATTCCTCCATTTAAAGTTTGCATCGCTTTATTCAGTTAGATTATGGAAAATGGCCAACCAGAGCTTGTAAAGATTCTGCTAGAGACTTAAATGAGCAGTACCACATGTTCAGAATTGAATGAAAGTCAAAATTATTAGAGAAATCCACAACTCAGAATCGAAGCAAAGTCAAAATCTAATATAGAAATCCATAACTGCAAGTGCTCAATTAGTAGGTTTTTAACTGCAGAAGCATCATCGATCGTCATGCCATGACAGTGCAAACATAAAAGAATAGATCACAATCAACGTCCACTGGCATCTCATTTTTGTCAGGGATGCACCTTCTTTTCGTGACGCAATTCACCGATCTAAATCATTATTTGAAATCTAATTAGACCAATATTTTTCATCTATGTATTGGCTGTTATGTGGATGGAGATTCACAGCCTACGACGACGATATCTTTGCCAAGGTTGGCAGAATGATCGAACATATCTAGTTGTTATAAAAGACATGTACTGCTATTTTAGGCTCCATTTTACATCAACAACATTTACGATTCGAGAACTGCGGCGGCCGTCCTCCCCGGAAGCTCGATCCGCCGCCGCCGCCGCCGCCGCCACCTCCACCACCGCCGCTACCGGCTCCGCCGCCGTATCCGCCACCGTAACCATAAGCTCCTCCTCGCTCGGCCTCACTGCCTCCGCCCGCTCCACCGGCCCCGTAACCGAATCCGGAGCCAGACCCGGATCCAGACCCGGACCCGTACCCGTACCCCTTCCCACTTCCACTAGGGCTTTGGGTGGAGCTGGAGCCGGAGCCATAACCCCACCCTGCCCCCTGGCTCGACCCCCACCCCCACCTGTAATCCCACCCTGGGCCGGAACCGCCGCCGGATCCTCCAGCTGGCTGCTCCGGGCTGGTTGCGCCGCCTCCAGTCTGGTCGGAGGGGCTCGAATTCGAGACAGTTATAGATAACTGGAAGCATAGAATTGACAAGAAGAAGAGGAGGGGGAAGGAATTGGCGGCGGCGGCGGCGGTGGAAGACATGATGATTTATTATGGCACGCGATGCGAGCGAGCTGCTAGTGATGATGGTGCTTCGGATTAAATAACGAGGTAGGTATTTATAATATAAGTAGCAAGATATATATTGCAGTGGTCAAACTTCCACCACCGCCATCTTATCACGCCTGAACAGCGACGGGACCGGCCGGATTGTTTACTTCATGCAATGCAAGGCAATGCGATAAAAGCATAGCATATTACTAACTACTCACTTTAAGTTCTCACAGTAAACAATTATCAACTAGTGATTATATTATTTTTATTCTCTTAAATTCTAGTGGAAGTCTATCCATCGTAACTAATGTGAGGAGCCTAGTCATGGATGTCTTTGTAGTAGAAGTAGATATATAGAGATCGTTTTGACTTGTAATGCGATAAAAAGTCAATGTAATTAATGCATGACTTAAATTATCAACTCGGTGTGGTGGTAGGGAAGATGTTTATCTTGCAGCCGTCGCAATCCGGGGAGATGGTAGTGGCATAGTGGTGGTGCATGAGTAATAAATATCTGGTTGATGCTGTTCAACGTTCGATGTCGACGGCCACTTCGTTTCTTCCATCGGCGTGTAACATTTAAACCGGACCGGCGGACTCAATTTTACGAATGGCGATGGCCCATTACATGGGCCGAAAGCAGGCCTCCGCCTGGCCCATAATTTTATTAAACAAATTGACAGTGTTACCAGATTTTTCCTTCCGCTCTTGATTGGGAAGGACACATCTGAACAAATTGAAAACACGCACAGACAAACCCTCGACCCGTATTCAGCTAAATCAACTCTCAGCTTACCGAGAGATGGCCTTCGCTCTCTTCCTCCGCTTGGGAGAGGGCTTTTCTGAGGAAGAAGACGAGGTAGGCGAATCATCAGCCGACCCGATGAGGTGAGGAAAGTTGAGCAGAGCCCTTGCGCCGCGGATCCGAAAGGCAGCGCGGTCGTAAGCGAAGGCGGCGTCCTCCGCCGTCTCGAATGTCCCCAGCCACACCCGCGCCCCGTTGCGCGCCGGGTCGCGGATCTCGGCCGCGAACTTCCCCCAGGGCCGCTGCCTCACCCCGCGGTAGTGCCGTCCCTCGGAGGCGGACGACATCGTCGGCAGTGCGGCGGGATCGGGGGCGGCGGATGAGGATGAGGGCGAGGGCGAAGGGGTCCAGCCGTAGCCGAAGGCGTCGGCGAGGGCATCGAAGACGAGCATGTCGTCGGAGTCATCGGGGAGGAAAGGAAGGGACGCGGATCCGGAGCAATCGATGGCCGGAATAAGCGGAAAGAGAGCGGGATCGTCGAGGAGGTGGCCACGGACGGAAGCGAGGAGGGCGAGCTCGGCGTCGGCGATGCCGGACATCATGACTAGGTGTTAGGGTAGCGAGCGATTTGGGGGATTCGGATGGAGGCGATGGCGATGGCCGATGTGAGGAAAGGGAAGGAGTGGAGGTTTATATATGGGTGTGGAAGGGCTTCAGAAAGCGATGAGTTCGATTCGAAGCTCTCTTGGTCTCCTCCCTGGCTACCTCGTCGTGTGTTTCTTTGAAGGTTCCTATGATTCTAATCGAGCACGTGAAGATAATTATATTGTCTTCTTATTTTAAATAATATTTAAGTAATTCATTACTTTTTCTCAATAATATTTAAGTAATTAAATAGTTCGATTAATATATAATTTAAACTGACTAAACATTCCGCGTTTAAGCAAATGTGAATCTTAATCTATGATTTTAATATTTCTTTGAAGGTTCCTTACCTTCATTGTGGTTTCCTTTAATTATTTTTTTTCCTCGTGGTTTCCCTTAATTAAATCGTTAGAAGGTTGATGACGAAGAGTGAAACTTTTCACAACATTTATAAATTTTAATTTGAAGTGATTTAAAATTCTTTCGGTCCATCATTAACTTTTGAATGAAATCAATTGACTGTCCAAATATGTGATTTTGTGTGTATCAATCGGTTGTTATACTGTAAATATCGACTGGTGGAACTTATTTACTATCATAGATCTGTTTCTCGATTGGTCAGGTCTAGAAGGATGCCACGCCAATTTTAATCATGGGAAATATGATTTCCGTCGCCTATAAAAGAAAGAAAAAATCCTACGTAAAAGATCTTCTTTTCCAATCTTTCCCTCTCGTAAAAATAACTTATTCTCTTCTTAACTTGAGCGTCGGATGGGGTTTTCGTCGGAAGTGGGTTCCTTTAACGTTCGTGTTGATCTCGCAGAGCCTGCACACCCTTTCCCTCGTCGTTTTCCACGTCGCGTCCTTCGATTGTCTCGTCGACTCCGACATTCCACGTAGTTCTTCGTCGGAACAATGATGTTACCAATTTTGAGACGTGGGACTAAAGGGAACCATGTCAGTTATATTTTTATATCAAAAATAATAATACGCCGACAGCTGAATCTTGAACTCTTAATCATATTTGATTAATAATAAAAAATTTCAATAATACTTCGTATCAAACATTAGATTCCTTATTAAAATTATTAATAAATATTCAAATTATTTTTATTATAAAAAAATAAATTAACATAGTTTAATTTTAAAATTCATCAAATTAATTAAAAATTAGTTAATAAAAAATCCAGGCTTATAATTAAATAGTAAAGCATTATTTTATCGACTCTAATTAATTTAACTAACATCATCTAATTTGTAAATATCTAACATCCACATTTGAATTACGAAACACAATTTTACAGAACCTTTCGTTCAATTAATTTTAATGGTTCGAATCCATGGACCAAGATGGTTGTGATGCAGCCACACATTTAAGTTGATTGAAGTCAAACACGTACTCCACTGTGGCAATGTCTTCAAGTGTCAAACTAATCGGAAACGATCACGTGTTGTCAGAGTCAACTTTTCTGACTTGACCAAAATCCTTAAATTGTATATTACTTTTTATTTTTTAACTCTAACAAAACGAATAAGCATCAAATTAGCAGCCGTTTGCTTTGGATGTTCCACGTGTTATATTTCATTCAAAAAGTTTACGTTATTATTATATTAAAAACTAAAAAAATAGAGAAAATATTCTATACGAGATAAAATAATATTATAAATATCCATCAGCCGTAATAATT
>JBBPFQ010000084.1:519274-529574 GCA_037974815.1 Kaempferia elegans
ACGCATTGTTACAACATCCCATTCTTCATCAACTTCTTCCTCTTTTTCATTCATCGAGGACTAACTTAAGGGTTGGAAGACCAAACAAGAGGACGTCTCTCCTTATTTGGCTGTTAACGGTTTTCTGCAAGTTTTCTGTGAGCAAGAAACCGTTCTTCACCGAACCAGTAATCTCCGAATCCACATCAGCGAAAACTTTCGTGGTATTTATTCACCAGTAAGAAACATATACAATTTTTATTATCTTTCTATCGTTTAGCCCCAATAGATTAAAATTTCGTACTCGAAGATAATAGGTAGATTAACAAAAATAAATAAATAGACAAATGGGTTCAATTAAACATATTGACAGGAAAATTAAAGTAGGATTAAAAATCTGCTAATTAGATTCGTATCACTTAAACTAATGCCGGCAAAATTATAATATTATCCACAATTTAAGCACCATAATTATAGCATATCTTGTATGATTCGGACACCAACATAATTAATTAACTTGTCTTTCCTGCCACTTCGAATTAATTATAAGAAAATATTGGCACCTGGTCTACTACTTAGTGTTGTTCTTGATCACAATTAATTAATAAATTGATAAAATACTTGTTTTATATTAATTACTTTTCTTGATGACAATTAATTAACTTGTCTTTCTGCTGTCATCAAAAGTGAAATTTATTAGGGGCGTTTCAGCCATATTTATAAGTGTAGGGGTCAAAAGGATAAAGTAAAATATGTTGTATGGGCCAACACCTCGTGACGGGCCCAATACCTGAGGCGAGAGCGGCAACGTTCAAGCGGGCGGCGGCGGAGGAGGCGGCGGCGGCGAAGAGAGGGAGGCCCGAGAGTTCTGCAGCTTGTGATGAGGACGAGGGAGGGGGATCCGGCCCCTCTCAAGCGCCATTCCGGTCCTGTTCTCTCCCGGGAACCACGTGTATTGAAGCGAAAACATGAAGCTGACCGTCACAGCCACGCGGCCGTCAAGACCAAGCGGCGGCGAACTGGAGGACGCGGGGAAGATGGGATTCGAAGATGGGTCTACTCACCACGAGATCTATCTTCTTTAATGCGTAAGAGACTCGCTTCCAACCGTTTCTTCTTCTCTCTCCGTGGAAATCGTGAATTGTAGGGTTCGGGCGTACCCCGGAACAGAATCTTCGTAACTAAGTAGACCGAATAGGGATATTGGTAATTGTTTTCCATGAAAGTGTTAGTCTTATATGATAAAAATGTATCTTTTTAGCTCATAAAGTGGTGGATTCGTGCGAATTTCTGACAAGGCTTCTTCCTGTTTCCTCGCATGCCCCACCATGCTCTTCCTCTGCTCGAGTGGATCAAATTAATTATTTCAAATCTTATGATAATACGTCTTCTTAAATTTCTTGTAGTTATTTTACTTCCTACACTTGTTTCTGTTGATGATATAAACATATTCTTACGTCTCTTAATTTCCATTGTGACCTTTTTCTGATTGTACTACGTCCGTCATTTTGGAAATGCTACAGGTATACAGCTGTATTAAATTGTGTAGCACTACTACTTTCATCTTTTGAGCTTTATTTTTCTATTGTATTAACTTTTCACCTTTATAACCTTTGTACTTCAAATCCAACTTTTTTTACTCTTTTTATCGTACAATTTTATCATCAATGGCTCTTTCATTTTGCAGAGAGGTTTGTAATTGTTTCATACAACCTTTTGGGAGTTGAAAATGCTTCGAAGCATTTGGATTTATATCATTCAGTTCCCTCTCACTGTCTTAATTGGGATAGACGGAAAAGCCAAATACATAACGAACTAACTCTATATAATCCAAACATCTTATGCTTCCAGGTATAGTAAAACTCCCTGATACCTTTTTGTTTGTTCAATTTAGAAATATCATGCTTATGCTTATGTGTGTGCTTAATTCTGGTATTGGAAAAGGGAGTTAATAGTACATGCTATGCTGTGATAGTGTGATTATAGAGTAGTGGTCTTTCTCATAGTCAAATTAGCAGTACATTGTCCAATAAAAGCTGAATAAAAGAATCTTCAACATGGTTGTAGTACATTTGTATATGATATCCTTTTGAGTTCGTGACTTAACTTAAATTCTTACTGATGGACAATTCTAGTGGTTGTATATATTATACATTCTTCGGTGATTCACCAAGATAGTTACTTAATTTGGGTATTCAATCCTCAAGTTGAAAACTATCATTGATCTACAGGAGGTTGATAAATTTGATGAGTTAGCCAGCCTTTTTCAGACAGATGGCTATGCTGGTATTTATAAGGTGTTATTTGAGCTAAACTGGATTTTTATTTCCTCCTATATTGTTGCATTTTTCATATATTGACGATTTCAGCAACGGACCGGGGAAGCAAATGATGGTTGTGCTATTTTCTGGAAGGAGAAAGAGTAAGCTTTTATATCATCAAATTCCTTATTGTTTAAATTATAGTGATCTGCTATCTTGTGAAACTTTTCTGATATTTGACTTAATGTAATGTTATTTTAATCTGAATAGAAGATTCTAGTAGGATGATTGATGAACATGATGATATGTTGAATGTGCAACTCACATATGCAAGCTATGAAACCGGTCTGATTCCTTCAGTAGTTTGAGCCATGGATCATCTAAGAAGTCAAGTTATTAAAGTATTTATTGCAAATGTCAAGGGATGGGGTATTTTGGTAACCAAAAATATTTAGCAATTGACTTATAGATCCTTTATTCAAGTTATTGTGACCTTTTAGACATTGCATAAAACTTCAAGGGATTAACTTTAATTTTGGGGATAGAACCATAAGAAGACTTGTTTTCTAATCATTTTCTTAGTTAGTTGTTTTTCTCCCAAGAAACTATACATTAAAATTAACAAGACCATAGTGTGTACTCCATGTATTGATAAATGTAAAAATATCCAATCTTTTTGCTCTCAATTTGAGTATATTTCCTAGCAGATAGAACCTCTCTCTTCAGATTCATTTACATCATACTGAAGTTGTTTATCTTGTATACTCTTTAGGTTTACTCTCTTGTATCAAGAAGACATAGAATTTCAAAAGTTTGGCCTTCGGAACAATGTTGCACAACTCTGCCTGCTGAAGGTACAGTTGATTCGATGCTTTTAAGTAACAACAGTTTGACAGGCATATATTATCACATCTGTTGATTCTTGGAGCTTGGCTGGTCATACTTATATGTCAGAGATGATGTGCTTTTGGATATGTGCCATCTATCCAACACTTACCTTTGGACAAAACATCAAGTTATGCTCTACTGCTGTCTTTAGAAACAACCCTATTGTAAAGTTGTCATCTAATATTGAGTGTTAGTACAAAATAATTGATAATGAGAAGCAATTTTTTTGTAGTCATGTTATTTAGCTTTGTATGTTTGGCCATGTAATTTAGCATTGTATAATTTTCTATTTCTATGAGTATTTGAAATGCTTTACTTAGCTCACAGCCTGTCTCCTGATAGGAAAATCCTGGATGATTTCTAATCAGATAATATATTATTTCTTTTCTTTATTTCTTCCCTCTTCATAGGTTTCTAACAACCATTCAAATCATGCGGTGGATAAAAATATGAGTTCTGGAACCGAGTAAGTTTGCCAAATCTTGTTGAAATGGTAGTTTATCTCTTGTTCTTGTTGTGCACTTTGATTAGTTTTGGCTTTAGGGTTATCCATATGGAGTTAAGTAATTGTGAATACATTAACTTTTATGATTACATGTTTGATGTCATACAGGTATTTACACATTTCTGGTTAGATGGAATTTTAATCTTGCCTATTTAACTTTAATTAAAAACTGATGTAGATGCAAATTTGCTAGGCCAATGTCTTATCGGACTTTAGTTGTTGGCAACATACATGTCCTCTTCAATCCAAATCGTGGGGATATCAAGTTGGGGCAGGTATTGATTCCAGTATCTATACAATATATATAACGTGTTTTATTTCTTATTCTATTAGACATGCAAATCAGTTACTTTTTTGGAAGGTATGATTTAATTGAAAAACTAATACACCTTTCATGTTGTAGTTTAACTTAAGCTCAGTTATGCAGCATAATGAAATGCCAGCAACACCGCATGAAGTTTGAGCAATATCTTGTGTACCAGCATATCTTCATAGTATGGTTGTCCAAATCTATCTATATATATCTAAAAGCATAATCCACCACATGAATTCTCATATTATTGCCAACTATGCTTTTAGACAGCATTTTTAATGGCTAATAACATGATGACATTTGTATTTTTTAATCTACCTATGCATTCATAAGTGGACCAAAATATGCCAAATGTCATTTCATGAAGAAGATAAAAGTAAAACTCTCAATGTAGTATCATAATGATCATTAATAACATATTAATTAATATATATGCTATTTAACTCATCAATATTATTAATTTTTAAACAACTCTAAAGCTCAAATTTCTGGATTTGTACTTAAAAGGAATTTACAAAGAGTTGTTCATGTATTTTGTTGCCACAGGATTTTTAGCTTCTTTATTAATAACCGATCCTATTTAGCCAAGTTTATGAATGTAATGTTAAGTTGGAATTATTTTATTCCTTCAATCATATTTAACCAAGTTTGAAGTCTTTTGGTTTTTCTTTTGTAATGATTCGTGCATTAAGATTATATTTAAATCCAATTGGCCAAAGCTAAGCAATTCAAGCGTTGACGAAGAGTCTCTCTTCTTCCCTTGTGAACTAGAATCAAACTGTGATCACAGGAAGGCTAGATCAATCAAGTTTTTCATAGTCATCTCAATTCGATCAAATTTTAACTCGATTCCATCCACTTCCATCATCAATTTGGCCAAATTCTTTTATTCACCAATTTCGTATGTAATCTAACTAATCTCTTGCTCATGTCTTTGAAACTTTGTGTCCCCCCCCCCCCCCCTAAATTTCTCAATTTATATGAGGAGACAATTATTTGTTTGTTAAGGTGTAAATTTGTACACAATTATGAGTATCAATTGGACAAAGAAGTGCTTTACTCATGTGAGGTTGGTCGTGGACTTGCACTTATCTCAAAGAGCTAGTCTTTTGAAAAGCTAGCTAGTTGATTGACAATTTGCCTTTGAAAATCCCAAGGACAGGGCTCTCCGATCAAACCTATTATCATTGATTTTGAGTTTGTGACAATATATATATACACAGAATTTTTACCATGCTCGCCCTTATATGGACGAGCGTGGTCGACGTGGCGTGGTGGCGCGGACAAAACTCCACTATTTTCCTCTTATCTTCAAAACGTGTGGGCATAATTTCATTCTCTCTCTTCGCAGGTCGCTCACATTCCTACTTTCAAAATCAAAGTCCTAAACCCTCACAGGTCGCTCACATCCTTGCTTTCAAAACCAAAGTCCAAAACCCTCTTCTTCTTTCATCCCGCTCCTCTCTTCCACCGCCGCAGACCCTACACTCAGGCGACGATGCTCGCCCATATAAGGGTGAGTAGGTACACACACACACTTCTCACACTCATCCATACAAGTTACAAGTATAGTCATAGAATTGAAATTGCTAGTTTATATATATCACCATATAGATAATTCTGTTAAGCAAATATTATTTCTATGATTAGAATGTTCGCAACTTGCAATTTAGTTTGTCTTTTCTTTATTTTATTGAGAGTTACATTTAGTTGACCAATCTATAGTTTGATGAAAGATTTCATTAATAGGCAATGCTTCACCTTTCTGATGACCAATATATCCTTCAAACTAGTCCCAGTTTTTTCTCCAATACTTCTTCCATTTAAGAATGTTGAAATGCTATTTACATCTTTCTTTCCTAATTCTCTTTTCTACCTCTTTGTGGACTAAGAACAAATTATTCACAGATATTTAATATTTTAATCTATATAAATCTTCTAACCTCCAAACTGTTTTCTCTTTTGTCTAGATGTTTATTTTCCTTTGAATATCATGTTTTTGTGGTGATAATATTATCATCCATTTGAGACACCATGAAAATGAAGCTAGATATTAATATAATAGATGACGAATTGATTGTGTCTACATTGCCTTTAAACTCCTGTCTATGTGTTATCTTGACATCCATTCATATAACTTCTGCCTGTAATACCACTTTGCATTTAGATTTGTAACATCATGAAGCATTAATGCTATCTGTTAAAACTGGGAATTTAATCTGTTGATTTCCTTTTCTTGGTCTGGTAGATGCGAGTGTTACTAGAGAGAGCACATGCATTGTCAAAAAAAATATGACGATGCTCCTGTTGTAATATCTGGTGATTTAAACAGTACACCAAAGGTGAGTATATCACATTATTTTCTCTTTACAATATTATGTCCTAGATCTTATTTAAGTGAACATCATCTTCAAGTACTTACGATTACTTATTGCTGGAAACTAAAACATGTTTTCCTATGATCTAGAGTGCAATTTGCCAGTTCTTATCTTCAACAGAGGTAGTAATTTGGTGCTCCTTTTCTTTTCAAGTCAATCTACAATAAAAAGCATATTAGCATAAATCTACTCACAAGTTAAATTGCAGCTAGACATTCTGCAGTATGACCGCAAGAAAATGTCTGGGCAAGTTGAATTTTCAACTAGGCATGTGTCTTTTGCTGTACAGAATGATCGACTAAGGTCCTTTTCCCTTCAGAATTGTGTTTGAGTTGTATTCTATGTTGACATGAATCATCACTTTTAGAGTCTATCTTTTCTTAGCTAATATTGAGATATTTATATTTTCAATCCAAAGGATGTGGAGGTGCATGAAAAGTCAGATGAAGTACAGTTGGAGTGAAGAAGAAATATGCCTTGCATCTGGAAGAAGAGGATGCACCCATCTGCAAAGCCCTCTTATTCTTTCAAGTGCATATCAAGGAGTTCCGGTAGTTTCTTGTCTCTGACTCTTTTTTTTTTCGGTATTCTGTAGATATTCCTTAGCCATCTGTATGCTTTGAATAAACATCGCTTTGATAATTAAGAAAAAAATGGACTATGTACTGGATTACACGTCTAGCCATATGCCCATGTGCTTTTAATCCACAATACACTTTTCTTAGTTCCACAACGAGTCTGATTTCTAGGATGCCCTTCCTGGAGCTTTTAGTTATGCTCCAGTCTGTTATTCTACCATAAAAACAATACTTTAACATACCACCTTTCGTATTGCAATTCCTCAGGGTGGTTACAAAACAAGAGATGAAAATGGTGAACCTTTGGCAACTTCTTATCACTCCAAGTTCATGGGAACAGTTGACTACATCTGGTGAGAATTTGTTACGAGTAATATTTTTCTTTTGTTCAAATGCATGAATGTTGTTGCAACTTTTTAAATTGATATCCAGGCACTCTTCGTCTCTTGTTCCTGTTGGGGTCGTTGACACCTTGCCAATCAAAATTTTAGAAAGATTGGGAGGCCTTCCAAATAAGGTAAATGCCTGTGCTGTATTTCTGTTATGTAGACCCTTGCTGAATTCTGATTCCAGTTCTTTTAATTAAATTTTAATTTAAATGGATCAGATGAGTTTTAAGAATGAACCATGCCAACTTCGACATTTATTAAAAAGGATCAAATAACTTTATTAATGTAGCTCAACCAGTTTATATTGTTTACGATCATTGGTTTCTTGCTACTATTTTCTTGTGAACTTCTGACGTTGAGTTTATTCGACTCTTCTGCGTTCATGGAATTTGGTATCTTAGTATGACGAAGTGATTACTTATTTTAAGGGAGATCAGAACATCTCTGATCAGGAAGGATTTTTTGGTTAAGGTGACACTTGGAACAACCTATTTAGTTAGAGCCAACATTTTTTTACGTTTTTCAATGTCGTGACAAACAGTATTTCCCCGTTCTTATTTGGCTACTCTTTTATTTTGCAGCAATGGGGTAGCGATCATCTTTCCTTGGTGTGTGAATTTTCCTTTGTTGATTAGGGCGATTCGATTCTGATTGTATTATGCATGACTGACTGGTAAAGTTTAACCATAAATCCTTTTTCATTGCTACGGCAACTAACACATTGCAATATTTCCTCCTCCAGGCATTACCATTTCTTCTATGTTTTAAATAACTGGATGATTCAAGGGAACGTGCCCGCCTTGACACCATTGATAAACTTTTTAAACTATCAGAGGTGGGTTGTTTTCGAACCTTATTCTTATTGGTAGAACATTTTCCTTATTGCTTATTTGAATATTACAGGCAGCACAGCTGAGGCAAAAAATTGATAATGTTATTGTTTGTATTAAAGACAATTTATTTGAGTCAAAGTTGATGTTAGTTAGTGTTGTCATTTTCTAGCTGTTATTTACAACAACAAAGAAAAACACATACTATTTTCGTTGTCCAGTGAAGATTACAGGACCAGTTGGGAATGAAATGCTTATGCCCAAAGACCAAAATGCATGCAACAATCATAATGGTAACTACCTAGTAGTTAGTATTTGACAATGCTTAGTTTAGAATTTTTCTATGGATTCTGTTGTAATTTTACATATCCTTACCAAGATTTCTACATGTCAGCTTGCAACAGGAACTGGTATTGCTCCTTTCAGGGGATTTTTGTGGAAAATGTTCTTTGAGAAGCATGAAGACTACAAGGTAATGCTTAATATTAGGCAACTGTGATAATCCACCTGTTAAAAACAGGTATTTAAGAAATGTAATTGTGCACATGCCCACTGGTTTGGATAATAATGCATTGTGATGTTGCAGGTTAGAGGTTCAGTCTCTGACCTCAGCATTTATATAGTCATTATGAACCAAAATGAAAACAAACAATCTCGACTGCTAGATTTATTCTAGTTAACAAAGTGAAGTGACTAATATCTTTAATGTAGCTTAGTTAAGCTGTGATCATTATGTTCAAAAGCTCGAGATCATATCAGGTTCAAGATGAGATTATTCAAAATGACACACCACTTTCCATTTTTCCAAGTTTGATTCATGTTATGCAGTTCAATGGCCTTGCATGGCTCTTCTTGGGAGTTCCTATAGGTAGTTTACTGCTGTACAATAGGTGGATATTTTTGAACACCTTACTGGAATTTCTCAATGCTTCTCATCCACAATGTCTTTTTAATTCTCATATTTGGATTCTACAGGAATTTGAGAAGATGAAAGAGTTGGCACCGGATAATTTCAGGGTAGATTTTGCCGTCAGCAGAGAACAGACAAACGAGAAAGGGGGAAAAGATGTACATTCAGACTGGCATGGCACAATACGCAAAGGAACTGTGGGAACTTCTCAAGAAGGATAACGCCTACGTATGTGTGGGTTGAAGGGTTTGTAAATTAGCTAGCTATCTCAATTGCCTGCGTTATAAAGAAGAAACAGCACGTCGTTTCCTCGATAAACTCCACCATTACGCTGGCTGTAAGCCTGTAACCTTTGACGAGAGAAATATAGTTTTTTTTTATTGTTTTCTTTTATGTGTCAGCTGGCTGAACAAATGAAAGCGATGAGTTTTGTTATGTGAATCGCGTGTGGCTGTCAGCATCTTGTCGCCTTGTCGGAATGTTCTTCGAATTATTTCCAACCGCTGCATCGACTTTGATTTCTCCTTTTCATTTCTAAATTTTACAGTTATTGGAAAGAATCTTGCGAGCACAACGAAACGCGTTGGATTTTGACAGCCACATGCATTGAATAAAATCTCAAACATTGAAAATTTGCACCTGAAAAAATATTTGATTGATTAATTTTATTAAACCAAGGCCAACATTGATTGCAACTACAAGATTATGGCTCTGTCTGATTTGTAATTAGTTTTCTAAATTTATAGTTAGAATCCGCCGCCGCCGCCTACGAACTTGAAGCCTGGTCGCATTTATTTAATCCGCAAATCTCGCCTCGCACCTTCCTCTGCTCGAGCTTTCACGAACAGTTCATTTAAATCACAAAAAAAATTCGTTTTTTATTCTTTGGAGCCTTTTTTGCAGCTAATTTGTGTTAGAAATCGTACTCATTTTCTCCTCACTCACAAATCTTGTTCGCCTCTCCGAATCCAGTGACCTTGTGGTCGTCGAAAGCTGCCTGCTTTCGCCGGAATCGCCGGCGATCGATGCGATCTTCTTGGTAGATTTTGATGGGCAATTCTTGCCGGGGATCCTTCAGAGGCAAGCACCTCCGGAATAGTTTTTTCATGCCCGGCGAGCGGACGGCGTCGAAGCGCCACCAGGGCTCCGAGAACGACGACACGTCCAAGAAGGCCCAGCCGAAGCAGCGCGACGCCGCCTCCATCGCCGCTACCCCCACCGTTGCCATGAGGCGGAACTCCGACCCCGGCACCAACTCTGTGCTCGGCC
>JBBPFQ010000084.1:555399-566641 GCA_037974815.1 Kaempferia elegans
CCCCCTCCAGATTATGCAAGTTCAAAGAATGTGTTGAGATTGAAAAAATTGAAAGCAAGAACTCATTATGTTTAGATGTACCAACTAGATGGAACTCAACTTTCTTGATGTTGGATACAGCTCAAAAATTTGAAAGAGCTTTTGATAGGTTTGATGAACAAGATCCATGTTTTAAATTAGATCTTCAATATACAGAATGACATACCATTTTGAATGAGAATGGAGAGATGATATTTGAATCAGATGGTAAACCTAAAAGAGAATTGAAGACTTTTGATGGGAAGCCAACAAGTGTAGATTGGACTAATGTTAGACTTTTTACATCTCTATTGCAAGTTTTCTATGAGCTAACATTAAAAGTTTCTGGATCTTTGTATGTCACATCCAATACTTTTGCACATGAGATTAGTTATATTTATACCATCTTGAAGGAGTGGCAAGAAAGTGATGATCTTGATGTGTATTCGATGGGAATTAAAATGAAAAATAAATTTAACAAGTATTGGGGAGATCCTGAGAAAATAAACAAGTTGCTTTATATTGCGGTGGTGCTTGATCCTAGGCATAAATTGGATTATGTAGAATTTATGTTGATTGAATTATATGGAGATGAGAAGGGTGAAAGAGTAGGAAGGATGGTAAAGGACACTTTATTTGCTTTGTACAAGAATTATAAGGAAAAAATGGAGCCTCAATGTGATACTTCAAGAGTTCCATCTATTTCAGAATCAGTTGGCAATGACAATACTTCAAACAATATGAGTAATTTGAAAAGACAAACAATTTTAGCGAAGTATAAGAAACAAAAGGCACAAGTTTTTGGTGATGGCAATATGTCTGAATTAGACAAGTATCTTAATGAAATAGTTGAAGAGTATTGTGATACTTTTGACATTTTGGGATGGTGGAAGCAAAATTGTCACAGATTTCCTATACTTGCTCAAATTGCTCGTGATGTATTAGCTGTTCCGATATCAACAGTTGCTTCAGAATCTGCTTTTAGTACTGGTGGTCGGGTACTTGATTGTTTTAGGAGTTCTTTGACTCCTAAGGTGGTAGAAAGTCTTATTTGTACTCAAGATTGGCTTCGGTTAAATTTGAAACCACTCAACATTGAAGAAAGTTTAGAGGATGTGGAAAAACTTGAAAGCGGTAAGTTCTTCTTTTTAAGAAAAATATAATTAGATTTTTATTTATTATTATAAACTTATAAAGTATTTATTTAACTTGTATTTTTTTTTTCAGAATTCTCAAAAATTATATTGGACTCGTCTTCTTCAACAACACCGGTGATAATCAATGGTATGTTTAAATATTATATTTTATTTAAATTGCCCTTGAAGCTATCTTATCTATGATGTAAGTGATCATTGCTAGTAGTTGTTAGTTTGTTCAACAAATATGTGGCAATAAATGTTGATCTTATGCAATTTGATTTGTATAATGCAGGTTGATTTGGAAAGGATTGTAGACACGGCTATTTTGGGGCTGACCTTGCTGCTTTAGCCTTTATGCACTGAAATTGTTCTAGGTTCTTTATGAATTTGTGTCTTGATGTAATCAAAAGATTGTATGAAGGTTTTTTGCATGTCTCAAACAAGTAGATGGTCGGTTAGTGGATGACAATTATAATTTTGCATTTCTGCTTAGAACATTTTGTGCTCATTGTAATTTTGCCTAGATTGTCTTGTGCAATCAAAAACAGCCACTTATTAGGTGTTAATAGTAATTCTAACTCCTACTAAGCTTTTTTCATAGAATTTTGACATTGATGATTCAAGCTTTTAAAGGTTTACAGCAATAGGGGGCAGCATGTTACACAAAGTTGGGTGCTTTGCTTGAAGCTCTTAAAGATGCTGGATCCGTTGTTTTCTAAAGGATACACAAGGAAAGGTGCAATCTAATTCCTTATGAAAGAGTATGCCATTGCAATTTGCAAAGTTCTTACTTCGGTTATGCCTCAGGAAACTATATCTTTTCTAGCTTTTACAGGATGTGGAAGTTGATTTTCTGATACTAGGTCTGTCTTACAAAATGGTTAGATTTGGTTAGATTTGTCTGGATACTATTTCTATCCAGTTTACATTGGTTAGATTTGTCTTACATGTGTATTTCAAGATGGTCTTTTTTAACAGAAAAACTTTGATCATATGTTATTGTCTCTTTTATATTAAGTTCCTCAATATACCATACTCTCTCAAGTCTCAACGTCTTTAGAAGTTAGAACTCTATATCCTTTGTCTACAATTAAGATCTCTTATTTAATCACCAAGCTTTTGTTTTCTGCTTGATAGCTATTGTTGCATCTTATGGTCCAGTGTATGATGCAGGTATTGAAAGATCTTCAGGAGCTAATCAACTATAGTGTCAACAACAGACAAAACTATCATTCTTTATTTGAAAAAACTTTATTCAGCCAAATTGAGATACCATCAACCTTAGATACACTTAGTGGTAATACTTAATACGCTAAGATTCTTTTTGTTATTCCAACGGAATTATTCAATAGTTCGGTTATTGCCATTTTCTGTCATTTATATTGGGTTGTGCAATCTTGTTTCAGGACTATACATTGGTTCCCATGGCATGTACAGCTCCAATGTCCTCCATCTTAAGCGCAAATTTGGACAGTGGCAGGAGGATAGTACATCTGAGAAATATGTGGATCTTGAATTTTATGAATATGTTGAAGCTATTAAACTGACTGGTGATCCTTCTGTGCCTGCGGGTCAGGTATTCCTTATCAATTTTCTACAGTTGATAGTGAATGTTGAAACTTACAAGAGATTTATTTCTGTAAAGATTCTTTGTACAGACTTCCTGATATTCTTAGTTACAGTGTTATTATAGGTGCTATACACTCCAAGCAGTGTCCTATTTGTCCAAGGTGTTAGGCGTCAAGCTTGCAAAGCACCAAGGATGACAATTTTATATAAAAATATTTGGAAATCCTTCATGTACAAGATAATCAGAAAGATACTATACTGAGGTTACATAGCATTATAACATGTGTAGTGAGGGAGAATGCCCATGATGTCAAGCAGAATATACTCCTAGATTATATGAATTTAGAGTCAGCAACTTTATAATGAACTTAAACCATCAACTGTTTCTTTTTTCATGTATATTGAAATGTTGCTGGGAGAAAGTGCTTTCCTGCCACAGAGCACCTGAGAGGAGCTGTTCAAGCTTCGTCACCTAGGTATACTGGCAAGCCTTTATTGTGCAGGGCGCAGGGTTAACATTGTTGCTCGTCGTGTGGCATTGCATGCTTACTGATTTAGATTAAGTTGCCATACGGAAGCATTGTGTGCTTAATGATTTAAATTATACTGTTTAATAACTTTGATGAGCATTCCAGCATAATCTAGTTTGTCCTTTGACTCCTTACTTCAACAAAAAACTTTAAAACCATTATTTTAGATAAGCAATAAACCAAGGAGATGATGGAAGATTGGACTACATGTGGATTTTTGATTGGTTCAACCAGAAAATTACATTCTGGGAGGCTGACATGTTTACCCTCCTGTCTGGGTTTTAAAACTTTACTTAAATATGCATTATGCCATAACACCAAATTCTCTTTCTCTGCTGCAACTTTCCATTTTTTTTTCTTTTCAAATGGATAATATTAAGAGCATTTATGAGCATGGCTGCACGTTCATTTTGTACTCGTGCTGATCTGGTTAAAATACAATTTCTAATATGATGTAAGGCATCCATGCTATCAACAGGTAGCTTTTCGTGCAAAACTTGGCAAGCAAACTCAACTTCCTCATAAGGGAATAATCCCTGAAGAACTTGGAGTGGTAATTATCAGATAAAATTCCATTGTTTCCTGGTGCAATCATTCTTATAGATTATTCTGTATCAGATTGCTAGGTATAAAGGACAAGGGAGGCTAGCTAATCCAGGTTTCCAAAATCCTCGTTGGGTTGATGGTGAACTTGTGATTTTTGATGGGAAGGTAGATTTGTTTATCATGATATTGATTTAATGTTCAACTTAAAACTTTGAAAATTATTTCATAATGATATGATATATATTGTTTTTTGCAGTACATTAGAGGAGGCCCTGTTATTAGTTTTGGATACCTGGCGCCACAATCTCACTTCGTATTCTTCAATCGGTTAAGCCTACCAGCTTAGGATGGTGTCATATGAAGTCTGCTCATGTTGATCAATGTAGATACAATGGTAACTTATACCATGCTCTCTCTCTTTATCAAGGATTAGTTTTATAATTACAAAATTTTGTCATGGCTATTTTGTTCCTTTCAGAAGTGACTAATACTCTCTATTAATACCAGACTACCAGTGGTAAATTGATTTGAGATAGTTCAATTCTGTTAATTTTTAGCATATATTTTAGGTGAATATGATTGAAGAACTACTATAATGTATTGTACATCATAAGTTGGACTTGTGCAAGCTAACAGAATTTTATTCTTATGCTAGGATGCAGTAGAGATTAAATACCCATTTTACTACTAGGAAGACATAAATTAATGGTTTTAGAAAGTGAATTGGTTGAGAATCTCTTGATTTATTTCATTTGGTTTGAGATGGTTGTAGTTATTAATCTTTTATCATTATAATTAGTGCTATGTATATTATTTGGTACCTTATTACATGACTACCACACTTTCTAAAAGCATTAAATGCACCTAAGTGAACATTTGTTTTTCTTTAAGTTGCTCTATATTGTCTCATATTTGACTAGTAATCTGCTGAACCAACGTGTCTCATGGAAGTTAACATTGTTTTTTTTTTAAATATTTATGGTTGTAGGTCTCAATCAAATGCTGGTTCCATGGAACCTGTACCCAATTGTTTCCAGATTTGATTTTTATTCTAAGTCATGACCTAATCATCTTTTAGAAAATTTATTTATGGTTCTTGGTCTCAATCAGATGTTGGTTCTATGGAACCTGTAAACCCAGTGGGCAAAGTCTTTTATTTTGTAAAAGACTGCCATACAATCTTTATATTCTTCTGCTGCATTCAATGGACAAAATCTCTCTTTTTCTGCTGCAATTTCTATTTTTCTAGAAGGAAAAAAAGTTTTTGTTAGTTACTGTTGATTTATTTTTTATCATATGCATAAGAATGCAATGTTTGTAATTTTGACTGAAGACCGATGTGTAATTACTGATGATGCTGAAAATCATATCACAGGAATTTCATATCTCGCTTCCCTAAAAAAAAGGCACAAGTATCTACAAAATTGATCAACATCATAAGAGCGCGCTATTGACAGGGAAACTATTGAAAACACATCATGGCGGCTGGTTCAATTTTGTGGCTCACCAACTCTGTGTCCTTTCACTTGAGCTTGCAGCTGGTAAAAATAAGCAATGATTTTGTTAGTTAAATGATCTTTTCACCATGTAATTCAACTCAGCCGCATGCTGTTTGCAGTTGTTTTGCTTTGTAAAAGCCTTCCAAAGCTTGTTCTACTTTTTTAATGCATTAATTTTTTTACATTTCAATCGATCATTAATATGCTAAGTTCATATAGGTGGCATGATCATTCAACTTTTCTACATATTAAATCAATTATTTGGTTTAAGTGATCAATGCTTTTTTGACAATATATTGATAATTCATTTTATGTGAAAATATGCTCCATGAATATTATTGTTCCTTGCCGAATTAATGTCCTATTCTTTACTTACATGTAAGTAAATTTATCTTCATTTCTGACTTTGAAAATTTTTTCTAATCTATTTAAATCTCTAATACTTTTATCGCTCCCTTAAATCCTCCATTCATTAGTAAATGTTCAGGGTTATCACGACATTTCTAGCTTGAGTAATTCGAGGAGCTCCATGAAACCATGGAAAGATTGCTTTAGATCTCAGGCTCGAACTTGATTTAATCTAAGTTGGTCGTATTGTAATAGGGATTGAATGAAGTTGAGTCTCTACACTAAAGGGTGCTCCAAGCCATAAGTTGAACGAATACTCGTAGGGCATCACCAATGGATGGGATTTTTTTGTTTTTTACTTTTCAATATGCCACATCAAGTCTAAAATTTTAGCAGGGTTAATTTTGAAAAAAATAATAATTTTAAAATTTCACGGCTGTTCTCAAACTAAAAACCTCAACTCTCGTATCTATAATTATTAGAGTTTTTATGATTTCATAAACCTCTTTAAAAATTTTGCATTGGAGTCTGGAGATGCCCTGAAGTGTGAGGTTTGTGTATGACCAATAAATAAATAAAAATAACAGGAGAAAAACAAAATCAAAATGTAATTGACCTACATATATGAACATCACGTAAAGACTCTATGCTATTGCCCAATGTAGTTGATTTAATTTCAATCATTCAAATCATGACCAGTCAAGTGGTTCGATGTGATGATTCAAATACCAACACAGCCTGCAACTCAGATTGTAGATGTGCAATGCATTTCAAAAACAACTACTTCCGTAAGCATCTCACGCAAAGAAACATGAGCTCAAACAATGTCAACCATCAACACAACACCCACATTTTCCGATACATATGAACAGGAGTCAAATTGAGTTCACTTGGTCATCACGATGGAGAAAACTGGAAAACTCTAATGGGAACATGCTTACTGCTATGAGCTGGTAGTAAAAGATAACTACACGATAACAGTTAAAGTGTTGGGTTAGCAGCAACCTTCAGATTGTTCAATTTAACTCAGCTTCACCTGACAACGTTGGTTTCTGACATTGACATGGGAAACAACAATGATTTCACAAATACATCAATCTAGGAATAAAGCAGATAGGTTAGCATATACTAATTCCTCAAAACTGTCGAACGAGAACCTCTGCAACTTGTGTGCGCAGTTTTCCCCGCTTCTATCGTGAAAGCAAAATTACAGATGTCTTGGATGCCAAACAATATGATACAGCTTCAGCAATTCTCATCGCCTGATACAAATTGTGACAAAATCACTATCAGATTTGCAGTAGCAAGTAGCAGAGTAAAATTATGTTACCTAACCCTAAAAATACTAGCAAGTTAATATTCTTATAACCAATACCATCGGCGAATCAATACTGAGCTGTGACTGAGGCTATTGGGTGATGTTGAGGTTAAAGAGAAGCTACTAGATTTGAAAGACCAAAAATTGTAAGTAGACAGAGGATGGATAGTCTAAATGTCTCAAGTATAGCTTGAAGTCCCTACAAACAAACACAAGTAACCAAATCTCATCATCCTAATATACTTGAAATACTTGGTCTCACTAAAGTTTAATAATATGAAAAGGTTATATAATTGATGCGTAAATTCGCTCAAAATTTAGATTGGCTATGAATTTTCTGCATTTCTTCTTTCCATGGTGTCTATCACCAACTTCTCACACAATATGTGAAATCATGGGAAGCATATTCTTGCCTCTATCTCAACATAAAAGATACTCTCTAACCAAATAAAACACAATTAGTATGACATGATATCATGGAATGATCTATACCCAATAAAACTTTAACTAGAACAAGAGGGTTTTTTATTCTAATGAACGTGTCAAATAGTAATCTAATATTAATTAGTGTTTTTCATGTGAATGTACAAACATAACCATGCAAATCCTCACTCACCATCAACATTGAGATCGATGAGAAATCTGCCTGTTCGACCTTGGTTTTCTGGGCAGCCAGCTGGAGAATGAGGTGATTGATGCTGCGTCATTGGCGAGAGGCTTGTCATATTCAGGTCGGTAAAATCAATCGGGTTTGGGCATCTAAAATTTTCATTGAAGTACATCTTTTCTGAACATGAATAAGTTGGCCCTCCAAGAATTTTCTTACCCTTGAACCTTCACAAAAGAAAAGGTTTGAGGGACTGTTCCTTATCACAAAAAAATGATATTATTTTGGAGTGAATCTGTCTCTATGGCAGAACTTAATACCTATCTTTTCTTTTCTCCAAGTATCTCTGCAATGAGGCTTTTCTGTTTGTTCCACCATCTAATGTAACAAAATAAAAGACAATAATATTCAAGTTGGCAAAATGAAGCTATTACAAAAATAAAAACATATTGAAAATCCTCGACAACCACAATTTGCCCATGTAATCAGGATCACATTTTTGCACTGTTAGAGAAGACTAGACTGTATATACAACGTAAGGAGCACCCTAGAAGCTGCCTCCTTTCACTTTAAATAACCTAATGCATTTTGAAGAATATGCATAAACCAGTTTCAAATGTTCACCATCTTAGAACATTCAGAGGAAAATTTTATGATTAGAGAAGCAAATAAATTTGCAAGTAAAATTACCTGGCAAACAGAGTAAAAATTTATTTGACAAAACAAGAAACAGTTTTACAAACTAGCTTCCCCGAACAAAATATTTCAAAATGACATTTGATCCGAGCACTACACATGCAAAGACAGATGCACAGCACAATTAACTTTAGAGCCTGAACTAAAGTTGTACTCATTCCCCCACCCCATATAAAACTGTTTTTTTCTGTTCAAAGGTAGACAAAAGTGATTGTTTAACAAATACTCGCACATTCCTTTTCATGTAATGAGTAACCTACCATTACTAAATCTGGTAAGATGGTAAGCTGCTAACGTTCTTGTTAAGGTAAAAGAGACATCCTGTAGAGTAACGAACATCTTTTAAAAAAAAAAAAAACTAGAGGATATCTGATTTTCAGTGGACGTTGTGATCAACAGACGGGCCAGGGAATATGGTAGTTGAACACTGTTTGATGACCAAAGATCAAAGATATTTATCCAGCTAAATCCATCTATGTCAAAATCGGAACTGCAGTTTTGGAATCTCTAACTACCAAAAGCCAAATCAAACTCGTTTTTGTATGATAACCACAGTAAGATTTTAAAAACTGAATTTTTAAATCACAAGAACAATTACCAACAACGAATCTTTAGTGATATTGCTGATTATTTTGCCTGTCACAGGATGCCCTTAAAAAAAATTAATATCAAAGACTAAACTTTAACCCAACACACAATTGAGAGATAAATAGGAAAGTAATTAAATGGCAGACATAAATTGAGTTGCTTATGAAAGTAAATTATTAAAGAATTTTAATAACTTTTTGTTTTATATAAAAGTTTCATAAAGAAATTAATTCAAAATAAACTTACAAAATTAATTTAACTTGTTATTATTTAATATTTTATATTAAATGGGACGCCACGATAGATTTATAACATATAATATGATACTACATCAAGTGACACCATGATCTGACACCCGTGAAGGCAATGTGAAGTTTAATCAAGCACACAAGATTATATTTCCTAGGAAAAACAAAGAGTACGGATACCACGATCAATGACATCTGATTCTACCTAAATAAATAGAAGAGAAATAAATCAACCATTACCATAAACACCCACCCTCCTTTTTAATTTTTTTTTTTATATTTCTTTTTGGCTATCCTAGTTGTCCTTTTCCAATTAAGCGAATTATATGCCACAGCGACATTAAATTTTGGACTGAACAAGACCAACTACTCCGGCAGGGAGGGCCCACCATAAGGCAGGGTCTCACGGAATGGTACCACTCCAGAGGGCCCATAATTTCTTTCGCAATCAGTGATGACAATTGACATAAACCTAAAAACAATTAAAAAAAAAAAAAAGTAAATTTACCCGCTAAAACTGCTCCGCTCGCTTACCAGTCTCTGTTTCCCGCGGTGTTCTCCCGTCTTCCGCGCCGTCCGCCGCGTGGTGGCCCGCCATACCTGCGCGCGATCACAGCCGTCCGATTAACATCAAAAGGATGAATATGTCCAAATCATCTCAAGGAGAAGCTGGCTGCCGCCATACCGTTCGCCGCGAGGAAGGAGAGAGGCCCGGAGAGCCGGGGAGCCACGCTGGCCGTGGGGAAGCCTGGAAGGCAGCTGTAGGCCAGGGGTTGAGCTGGGGGCACTGGCCTCGGGACGTCGTCGAAGCAGGTCGTGCTGGTCACCAGATCCAAGACGACGTTGGTCTGCGAGGCCGAGGGCATCAACTGTGTCAGCACATGAGTAGCGGTTGTTATAAGGCGACAGAAAGGAGCTGAGGAACAAAGTTCAACTTACCTGATCACAGGTCACGCCATCGTAGGCGTTGGCCATCCCGTCGTAGAATATAGTCATCTGCGCCGCCACCGGCAGCTCCGCCGCCGTCCTGACAAAGGAACAGTAGAACCAACAGCGTCAGCGTTAATGACAATACTGGATCAGGCTGCTCCCTCTCAGCCAATCGGAATGCTACCCTCTCCGACTGTGGATTATTGGTCCACAGATCACCCGCTGGTCCACCCGTGGAACGTACGCGCACCGACGAACTCCTTTACTCCACTAGGAGGTAGGTTCGTACGGTGAAGAACGATCTCATCCGTCGGATGGCACGAGGGCAGCTTTTTAGAGCGACGAAAGGAATAGTTGGGGACCGCTGCACGGCGCACCGTAGCAATAGGTAAAGGTTATCGGAGAGGGGTATGGGAAACGAACCTGGCAGAGAGGAACCGGTTCTCCGACAGGGTATCCGCGTGGTCTCCCATCGCGATCGGGATCCGAGAAGACGGAGATCCGGCAGAGTATTGCAGCAGCGAGATCGGGTCTCTTCTCCGGTATGGGGCTTTCTCCTTCGACGGGGACAACAATCTTCTGGCTTCCCTAGGCAGGAAAGAATCCTGGAACAACGAAGCATAAAGAGAAGCTCCTGCCTAATGGCAACGCAAAAGAGGAGAAAACGGTATTCCACCTCGGTAAACGCCTGCGGCTGCTGACCACAAGCAGGGACACACTTCCGGCGTATTTCGCCACCGGCAGGACAGTCATCGCAGCCCGGTCGCCCCTCGCGGAGCGCCTTGAGTGAGATAGCCTGCTGGATCACCTGCGATTTGTTCCACGACGGCCGCCGCATCCCTAGACCACCCATTCCCCTCACGACCCGCCCCTTAAAAAAAACACAGCAACCAAGAGAGGGGGCGCTAGAGTGAACAAACCATTGGCCTTGAGGAAGCGACGACAATCCTCGCGGGTGAGCTGCGCGATGTCCTCCTCTGTGAGTTCGGCGAGCGGCTTCTCCAACAGCTCCCGCGGCGTGGCGTTCTCCGCCGCGCTCATGGCTCCGCGTCCGAGATCCGGCCTCTCCGGCGACCGGCGAGGGTGCCGATCTCGATGGACTCCTCCACCGAAAGTAGTAAACGACAAGAAGGAAGAGAAGAGGGCGGAGGAAGACACGCACGAGTGTGGAAGGATGAGGAAGGGGGAGGATTATGGATGTGGTTC
>JBBPFQ010000084.1:610864-622418 GCA_037974815.1 Kaempferia elegans
CAAAATAAATGCTAGAAATAAAAAATTATATTAAATTTGTTTAAAATATGTATTTCACTAATCATATATATATATATTATTGTTATAGGTTACAATGCAATCTTTTGAATGAATTTTTAATGCATAGTTGAAAGTGATCTAAACAAATTTTGAGAAATTATTTTCAAACGAGTATACAATAGATGGAACCCTACCTATCTGCTTTCCTTCCAACACATGCAACTTTTTGAATGAATTTTCTGAGAGAAGATTACACCTATCCTACGACTAGTTGGCTTTTAAATAATAAATATATATACATCTTTTGGTTCATTAATCATCTTTCAAGTTGTTGGAGCAGCATCAATTTAGTTAATGTGTTATTTTATCAGCCTTGAGCTTTGCATTTTCTTAATTGGTGCATGCAATCATTTGCTAAACCAAATAAGTTTAATTATCAGCTGACTTAGTTTCAAGGTTTTCATTGCTCCCAAAATTTGTATCTACGTGTCTGCAGCTTAATGGCACATTCATGAATATTTCTGGTCAATAAATAACGATAAGAATCCTTCTTTGACATAGTTTCATATCCCCAGTGGTTGGGTCGATGTACACCTATAGGAAAATTTAAAGTTGAAAGATAGCAATATCACACTACAGAAATATTATTCAATATCTACATAAAGGTGCTGAGGAAAAAGAAAATAATAGCATCTCAGGAAGAACTCTGAAAACTGGAAATAAAATGAGGAAAGGAAAATGAATGCGCAGAAGAAGAGATCTTAATGTAGACATATGAGGACAGGATCAACAAAAAGATTTCTTCAGCATTTTGAATTTAATATTGATTGTTCATCCAAGAAGGAAACAGTTTGATTAAAGCATGGTATCTTGTATTCCGTAACATTAAGTCTTGAGTTTCTCATCTTTTCATTCCATCCATTAGGCAAGCCTTTTGGATGAGATTCAGTCAGGTCAACCTGCATCATGATGCAAGTTAATAGATGGTTGCAGTTTTTTTTCCATGCATAACAAAACTTGTCATTGAAAATTCAAGTTGTAATGTAAACATATTAATTACTATAAGAGAAGTTTATAAAGGAGTAAATGCAGAGAAAAGTGTTGCCATTGATGAATATATGAACTCACATGTAATTCCCTTCCTTCGGATTTTGTCTCCAATGAATTTCTTTTATTGGGTTTAATAGCACACTGATGAATATCTTCAGTTAGTATATAACGATGAGCGTCCATCATGGATCTAAACTCATATCCACTTTTTGGATCGATGTGCACCTGTAATAAAAGGTACAAAAATGAAACTCCCATTCAACAATGAGATTATCCAAATCAAACTATCTAGCAATTTGAATAAGATAAGAATAAACTTATTATGAAAGCATAAAATGAGTAAAAAAGACAGATAGCTATGGCTACACAATGGTGCATGAGGAAAAAAAAATAATAACAACACCACCTATGTAAGGAGAAGAAATAGAAGAAAAACAAACAGTATGTGACACTATTTGGGTACATGAATGGATCTTATCTCCATGTAAGGAGAAGAAATAAGATGAAAAATGTGAGAGTAGAGAATTGGGAATGAAATCTTAGTGCAAATATAGTATGATATTTTCACATTTTACAATCACATATTCATTCAGAATAAGAAATAAATATGACTAAACACATTAACCATGGGTGCCAAGATATATACACTACCTTGTAGCTTGAACAACCTAGCTTTGAGTATCTGATTTCCGTAACCCATCCATCAGGCAAGCCTTTTGAATGTGATTGAATTAGATCCTGCACAATGATGGATGTTAAATTACAGTGTCACATAACAAGATTTGCTTTTAAAATTCCAGCTGCAATATGAATAGAAATAGCTATTATAGATCAGTTTGAAAGGAGAAAACAAACATTAAGGAAGGTGATGTCTTCAGTGCTTCTCTTATGGGTGGTTGACGCAGTAGTGCCCTTGATGTCAGTTGCAAGTATATTCTCCGCCTCTCCAATCATAGGAATTTTCAACTTTGAAGCATCAAGATTAACTTCTGGAGAGAGGTTTGGTAAGGATGAAGCATTGAGAGATGTGTTGTGATTGATGCTTCTCTCTTGATTTGTTGGGAAGCTGGCATTATCAATGTAGCTTGAAGTGATAATCCCCTTCTCTTCAATTGCAAGAATTTGAGGGTCTCGAGCATCAAGATTCTGATGTAATTCTACTTCTGAATAAAATTCAGCTCCGGCGAATGGATTCAAATAACACTGCTCGAGGAAAAAAAAATCAATGAATGTCTTATTTTCATATGTAACTTGATATGACAATAGCAAATTCAAAATGTCAACATAACCCAGCCAACAATGTGTCCATTGTCAGGATGGTTTTTAAAATTTTCCCTTATCATTTACTACTAAAATAAAATATCCGAATTTTAATTTTAGAATATCAAAATCCACTCAAGTTAACTTGGATAAATTAAAATGACAGAAAATTAACAAAATCTTAATTTATTTTTTCAGATGAATTAATAGAAAAGAGAAATCTATCATTGAATTGTTCAACAACAATGGACAAATGATTGAAGAAATAAGAGACCACAATAAAAGTTAGCAAGTCTATTCCAGGCAACAAGGATCATGGCAGGTCAGGCAAACTCATATTTAAAAATATCAGAATTTTTTTTTTTCTAATACACGTAATTATGAAATAACTTGCAGAAATGATTTCCTATCTGTCTATCATGCTTAAATCTGATATCTATTTTCTTCCTTCAATGACATTTCCAACCGATTTGATTGAGTGAGCTCTCCACAATCAAACCAGAAGACAAAATATCATGTTTGCATCTTTCCCCCCTCTTTTACAAACTAGTGCAACGGTAAAGTATGTTATGATCTATAAATGTATATCTAAGGTAAAGATATGCTTTGTGTTCTTTGGAAAGGAGACGTAGTAATGTAAAGACTAATATAAAATATAGTTAACGTGCACGAAAAAAGAAATAAAGTTCATGTATAAAAGTCTATAAAATATCATTTCAGTTTTCTATTTTGTTCATGATTAAATGTATTACTACATTACTAGCAACAACAGAAAAATGTACAACCGTAGAAACAACTGAAATTGAGTGTTTGGTCCTACTCATTTTAATCGACAGCTGATAAGAATCCTGTTCCTAGCAAAAACTTGTCATTAAATCGTGGCACTTCACCTGTTTCTTCTATCCAAAAAAAAAATGATGCAATTTCTACCTTTCTGTAACAGAAAAAGATGCTCCAAACATAATGAGAGTGGAATCGGAACGAAATCAGCATTCCAAATTTTGAAAACCAAAATAATACTAGGGCAAGACAAAGGATCTAAGAAACCAAGAAAGAAAAAAAATCCAGCGGCGGAAACTACTGAATCCAATAAATAAAACAAGAAAGAGAGCACTCAAACAAGAAAAAAAAAGGAAATACAGAGAGACGAGACGAACTAGATCTGCCGATTGTTTCTCTCCTTCGCGCATCGTCCCGGCATGCTGCACAAACCCTCCCTCAACCAGCGAAATCTGCGGCCACATCCCGTTCGTCATTCGCGGAATAAAACCCTTTTCCCGCAGCATCCGCTCAGCTGAGCCGTCCTCCCTCTCCGTTTCCATCTCTGTCTCGCACGGAGCCGTCGAGATATGGTGAGAGAGTTCGTAACTCCAGGGCTTATATAGGGCCTTTTAGGAGAAGAGGCGGAGAACGCGATCCATCAAATCTGCATCACGATTCGTGCCTAAAAGAGATCCGACGGCTCGAAGAATTGGCGGATTGGTTCCGTACGAATCGGAAGTTATTCGGCGGATTCCGAAAACAATGCATTACAGTTTTGCCATCGTTTAACGCTGCTGTCACGTGCAGATGAAGGGGCACGTGCAATCCCTTCTCTCTCTCTCTCTTTTATTATTTCCTTTTTTTTTCCTGTTCAATATTAACATGTAATCTCGGATGAAAATATTGTCAATTCCAAAAACGGTATTTTATCTCTAATTAAATCTCAATTATTTTGAATGTAAAAGGAAACCAATGGCCAGTCAATTGGGAAATTTTATGGTATACAATTTTATTATAAAGAAAATATCTGCTTTTATATTTGGATGCAAATAAGAGAAGAAGAAAAACAAACTTTACGGGGAAAACAATAATTCTATTTATTTCCTTAATTTACGTAGAGTTAACTTCTATCACTCTTCATGTAAATTATTGTGCCTTCATCTCAATCATGATGATTTTATCATGTAAAAACAAATTGTGCATTTTAGAACCACACAACATCTCTCTTTATGCTTTTGAAAGCATTGTTTGGCAAAAGAATCATCGGCTTTTTAGTGAACCACATAAGTAATGTCTTAAAATTACTAAATCATATAGATAAATTTTAAAATGATAAAATCACGTACCCATTTTTGATTTTACGCTTATCAGTCAAATAAATTTTGTTCTGTACAAAATCGTCGAAATTCGAACAAATCAGTTCGACTGATTTTAAAATCAATCGAACTGATTTAGATTTTTTTTTTAAATTGATTAGTTGATGGACCAAACGACCTCGAATTGACATGAAACTAGTTTCTATATGTTCGTCTACCTCTCCTGATTATGTCAATACCCTCAAATATTAATTTGACTTAATATATTGAGAGCAATGAAATTTTAAACATAAATTATTTTTTTTAATTATTCATGTTAAAAAAACATTGTTCACAATATATTTTGTCAAATTGATATTTGAGGGCATAAATATAATCAAAAAAGGTAGACAAACATATGCAATCTAATTTCATGTCAATTCGAGATCATTTGGTCCATCGGTAGATTTTGGCCAAAACCAGCTGATAGACCAAATGACCTTGAATTGACATAGTCAAAATCGGTTAATGGTCTAAATTACCTCGGATTGACATGAAACTAGTTTCTATGTATTCGTCTACCTCTCCTGATTATGTGAATATACTCAAACATCAATTTAACTTTATATATTGAGAGCAATAAATTTTGAATATAAATTAAAATTTTCAAACATATTTATGTTAAAAAAATAATTATTCTCAAGATATTTTGTCGAATTGATATTTGAGGGCATCTCTATAATCAAGAGATGTAGATGAACACATAAGAACTAGTTTCATGTCAATCCAAGATCGTTTGGTCCATTAGTTGATTTTGCTCATGTCAATCCAAGGTCATTTGATCTAATAGCCGATTTTGACAAAAATCGGCTGATGGACCAAATAACCTCAGATTAACTTGCAACTAGTTTCTATGTGTTCTTCTACCACTCCTAATTATAGACATGCCCTCAATTATCAATTTGACAAAATATATTGCGAACAATCATTTGGTTAATATAAATATGTTTGAAAAATTCAATTTGTGTCCAAAAATTCATTGTTCTCAATGAATATTGAGTCAAATTGATGTTGAGAGCATGAACATAATCAGGAGAGGTAGACGAACACATAGAAACTAGTTTCATGTCAATCTGAGGTTATTTGGTCCATCAGCCGATTTTACCCAAAATCGGTTGATGGACCACACGACCTCGGATTGACATGAAAATAGATCCTATATGTTCTTCTACCTCTATTGATTATATCCATGCCCTCAAACATCAATTTGACATAATATATTGAGAACAATGAAATTTTAAATATGAATTAAAATTTTAAAACACATTCGTGTTTAAAAATTTATTACTCTAATGTATTATGTCAAATTGATGTTTAAGGGCATGGATATAATCAGTAGAGATAAAAGAACACATAGGATCTAGTTGATGTCAATCCTATATAGTTTGGTCCATTAGCCAATTTTTGCCAAAAACGGCTGATGGACCAAATAACCTCAGATTGACATGAAACTAGTTTCTATGTGTTCTTCTACTACTCCTAATTATAGACATGCCCTCAATTATCAATTTGACAAAATATATTGAAAACAATGATTTTGTTAACATGAATATGTCTGAAAAATTTAATTTGTGTTTAAAAATTCATTGTCTCAATGAATATTGAGTCAAATTGATGTTTGATAGCATGAACATAATTAGGAGAGTAGACGAATACATACAAACTAGTTTCATGTCAATCTGAGGTTATTTAATCCATCAGCCGATTTTACCCAAAATCAGCTGATGGACCAAACGATCTATGATTGGAATGAAAATATATCATAAGTGTTCTTCTACCTTTGTTGATTATATCAATGTCCTCAAACATAAATTTAACCTAATATATTGAGAACAATGAAATTTTAAATATGAATTAAAATTTTCAAACACATTCGTGTTCAAAAATTTATTACTCTCAATGTATTATGTCAAATTGATGTTTGAGGACCTTGATATAATCAGTAGAGGTAGAAGAACACATAGGATCTAGTTTCATGTCAATTCGAGGTCATTGGTCCATCAGGTGATTTTGGGTAAAATCGACTAATGGACCAAATAACCTTAGATTGACATGAAACTAGTTTCTATATGTTCGTCTACCTCTCCTGATTATGTCTATGCTCTCAAACATCAATTTGACTTAATAATAATTGAGAACAATAAATTTTTGAACACAAATTGAATTTTTCAAACATATTAATTTATGTTCAAAATTCATTGCTCTCAATACATTGAGTCAAATTGATGTTTGATGGCATGCACATAATCAGAAGTAGATGAACACATAGGAACTACTTTTATGTCAATTCAAGGTTATTTGGTCAATCAACTGATTTTGTCCATGTCAATCCAAGGTCATTTGGTCTATCAGTTGATTTTGGCTAAAATCGGCTGATCGGCCAAACGATATCGGATTGATATGAAACTAGATTCTATGTGTTCGTCTAGCTCTCTTGATTATATTTATATTCTCAAATATCAATTTGAAAAAATATATTGAGAAGAATGATTTTTTTTTAACATGAATATGTTTAAAAAATTTAATTTGTGTTCAAAAATTTATTGCTTTCAATATATTGAGTCAAATTGATGATTAAGGGTACGAACATAACCAGGAGATCGTAGACGAACACATAAAAACTAGTTTCATGTCAATTCGAGGTCGTTTGATCTATCAACTAATCGATTAAAAAAATAAAAATAAAACCAGTCTAACTGATTTATTCGAATTCTGATGATTTTGCACCGAACAAAATCGATTCGACTGATAAGGGTAAAATCGGAAATGTGTATGTGATTTTGTCATTTTGAAATTTACCTATGCGATTTGGTAATTTAACAACTTACCTACATGATTCGATAAAAAGCCGTTATTTTATTAATGAGAACGGTAGGGTTTAAATGTCTTTCCCTTAATAAATTTATTCCTAGACCATTTTGTAGGTAGGTATTTTTTAAATTATTATTGGTCAAAATAAATGACAAGTAAACCTTTTTAAAAATAATAACTTTTTAAAATAAATGGTTGAGAATTTTTTTTTTAAAATACCAATCAAATATATGTTCGATTGATAATTTTAAAAAATTTACCAATCAATATATATATTTGACCAGTAATTTATTAAAAAAATTACTAGCCAATATATATTTGGTTGATGTTTTTATTGCTATTTTTTTTAAAAAAAAATACTAAATAATTTTTATCAATTTATCAATCATTTATACGAAATAATAATCAATAAATTTCAAAAAACTAATTAAACAACTGATACAAATAAATTTTAACGGAGTAGTAAATTATTCAAAAATTACAAATGAAAGCAAATGTTAAAATAACTAATAAAACAGTGCTACAATAAAAAAAAAAAATGCAAAGTGGGGTATCAAAAAGAATTTAGTTCATCTTCTTTTTCGTGGGTGGGAGCTGAGTCGGTTCAGACTGTTGGAGTGATCCACTTGGTTGGTGTCGCATAAGGAGGTGTTGCAATATTTCTTGTGTCTTGATTTCTTGTTGGGCTTGTGACTCTTGCAACATCTTCATTTCATGCTTCAGTTGAGATATCTGCGCTTCTTGTGCAATAATTATTTCTCGCACAGTATCCATCTCTGCTTGTGCACTCCTAGATGGCTGGGGTGGTGAACATGTACGATGACCTATAAAAAAAAAGAGTAAAAGATATCAATTCTTGATCAAATTTAATTCAAGTGTAAAGATATACCCTGTCCTAAAGAGGTTGAGATCATGGTTGGTGAATTTGGATGGTCGATAGATGGAGAAACAATTAATGTAGTAGTCGCACTAGATGTTGTTTGAGAAAATCCAACATCAATAGAAATAGGGGCAAGCTCAGCTGACATGGTTAAATTAGTTTGTAAGCAAAATGATTTGGGTGACATCTGCATGAAAAAATGACTTATAAGTTAATCATTTTAAAACAAAAATGATAAAGATGCATATCTAAATAATAATAAAAACTGATGTTTTTCATACCAAGCCATTGCGCATATGCTGTTGTTTTTCGAACCCCTTTTCAAACAGAGGACAGCGGAAGAGCCTCACTTGTTCGAGGGTGACCGGTAACTTCTTGAACTCAAGATTAGGGCAATCTCTTATAAATAAAGAATTCAAGGAGGTGAGGCTTTTTAACCCTGCAACAACTCTCAATTCTTCAGAATCATGAATCTCTAAAGTCTTCAGTGAAGGTAGCCGTTTCTTTGATAGATGAACAAATTCCACATAGATATTTGATAATGTCAAGTGTTGGAGCGTGGAAAAGTAAAGCTTGGACATCCACTTACAATGTTCATGATTGATGATCTCAATGTGTAAATTTGTCAGTGAATGCAAATCTGAAACGTTAGGTACACCACAACTACCTAATGTCATTTCTTTCACAGAAGACATAAAGAGCGACTGAGGAAACACTATCAGCTCAAAACATCTAGAAATTTTAATAGAATGGAGACAGGGGAAATCACCAATCTGCACTCCGTCCCACATTTCCCAATTTGGCATTTCGCGAAATTCCAAGTGTTTTAGAGAAGGAAATGCAATTTTGTTTGGGGAAGAAGATGGAGGAGCCATTAGCATGGAGCAAAATTCACGTCCCACATGTTGAACGCCATCCATCTCTCTTATCTTGAGCTCTTCCAGAGAAGGAAGTTGACCCAACGGTGGAAGTTTAGTGCAATTCTTACAATCTTCTAGAAGCAACTGGGTCAACTTAGTGAAGGATGAATCGCTCACCCATTTAACAAATCTGACACCTGGATATCTGATTATTTCAAGGTACTTCAGATTGACATGCGGTTCGAGATACCTGAACTGCCACTCTGCCTTCTTTTCTTCTTTTTTGGAAAGGTCAAAAGTAAATCCATACCAATCTAACCTCAAAGAATCAAGATACATTTTTGTCTTCAAAGGGGGTTTTAAGTTCGAAACTCTATCCACAGATGTTACATTATAAATGGAGATATGCCCTCCAAGTTTCATCAAACTGTCCAATTCTCTTATGTGGCAATCCTCCTTTTTACTACTGACGAAGAAGTAGTCGAGTGTTTGCAAGTTGGTCAAGTTTCCAATACCAGATGGAAGAAAGGCAAAATCAGAACAAAGAAAAAGATGACGTAGGTTTCTCAAATTTCCCATCTGCCTTGGGTATTCAAGAACACTTGTTCTAAGATCCAAAGTTTGTAAGTTGTAAAGGCTGCATATGGACTCTGGAACTCTCTTTAATCCCATACTTTGTACAGAAAAATAATTAAGTAGTTTGAGGTTGCCTAATGAATCCGGTAGCTCTGTGATGCCGATCTCGCATAATTGGAGTGCTCGTATGTTTTTCAATTTTTGGAAAAGATCGTCAAGGACTCCAAAAACTTTGTCTTGTCTTGTAATCAAAGGTTTCCCCCATGGTTTGTCTCGCACTCTAATACAAAGTGTCCGCATGAGTTTTAATTGTTGAAGATCTTTTATTGTCTCCAGATGTTTTAGTAGATGACAATCTTCAATGCTCACCCACAAGTGTCGAATCTTTTGTAATTTATTTGAGGTGAATTTGCCATCTATCACACAGAGACATTCATCCTGCGCTATATGTTGTGCAAGATCGTGAACAAGATCATGCATCGAAAAAAAGCGCCCCTCAATATTTAACATTGACCTCTCAGCCAATCTCTTTATATAATTTCTACCCGTGTCCAATGATCTCTTATCTCCATCAAAAGGAAAAACACCTTGAGAAATCCATAATAGGCTTATTTCTATTGAATATATATGTTTGTCTTTGGGAAATAAAGACAGGTATTGGAAGCATCTTTTAAGTTGGATAGGCATGCAATCATATGATATTTTAAGTGCTGGTAAAACTTCATTATTTGTTTTTTCTGATTCCCAAATCTCATTCTTTAGTATGCCCTCCCATGAATCTATATCTTCTTTGTTTCTGAGAGCACCACCGAGCACCTTCACAGCCAAAGGTAAGCCTTTGCACTTGTCTACTATCTTTCTACCAAGGTCTTCAAGAAGTGGGTGTAGGCTCTTATCTGCTCCTCCCAAAGTGACTCTCTTGAACAATGGCCAGCAGACATCAAATGGCAAGCAATTCAAGTCGAGTGGACTTCTTGTCTCCATAATTCTAGCAACTGATTGATTTCTAGTAGTCACTATAACTTTACCCACTTGAGCTGATACTAAGGGCTTTCTTAAGTCATTCCAGTAAGTGAATTCATCATTCCAAACATCATCTAATATTAGTAAAAACTTTTTCCCTTGCAAATTCTTTTGTAGTTCATGTTGGAGCCCGTCTAGTTCTTTATGAACTTCCCTTATTGCAAATGATTGTAGAATCTTCTCAGTCAAACTAACAACATGAAAATTTTCAGATACACAGACCCATCCTGTTAAATCGAAATAACTTTTTACTCTTGGATCATTAAAGACAAGCTGAGCTAGTGTTGTTTTACCCACTCCCCCCATCCCAATTACAGCAATTACAGAAACTCCATTCCCTGTTGTATCATCCTCTGACAGTAGCCATTTAACTAGCATGTCTTTTTCCTCTACTCTTCCAAGAACATCTGATTCGACCACTAAAGAACCTGTTTCTCGGTTCCCAACTAGGGGTGAGGAGCTTCTCTTTCTCTTCCTCTTTCCAGCGTTCTCAGGCAATGTTAGGAGTTTCCACTCTTTGGTGATCTCATCAAATCTTTTCCTTATCTCCACAGCTTTATTTGCTAGTTCATCCTGTGGGTTTATAATCATGAATCTAAATATCGAAATTGTAGATTACATCATGAATTCCAAAAGATTCATGCTCTAATTTACAGCATATAAAATTAAACTGAAAATAACGACAAAATAAAAAAAAAGTAATCACAATAGTAATTGATTGAGGTATTCACAAAAGTAATCATTAAAGAATCGCATACCTCATGTGTCAAACTGTTGCTCTCATGCAGTAATTGTTTGGAACGGAGCACCTCGTACTCGTACTCTCCTACTATGTCTTCGGCGTCATAGGCAACATCTTTGAGCTCGCTAAGCCAAAGCTTCTCCGAGTGACCTTTTACGTGATTCTCCTCCTCTGAGTCAGCAAGTTTGGCTTGGACTCTCCTCATCGTCTCTTTCAGCTTACTCATCTCTTGTTC
>JBBPFQ010000084.1:647672-660850 GCA_037974815.1 Kaempferia elegans
AGTTGAAACAGTGAAGCGGATAGCTGAGTCCCAAAGGGCCCGACCGACACTAGGGTTGATCGAGTTTATATTTAGAAGTAATAACCATGAGGAGAGGAGAGTTGAGTCCCGAAGGGTTGATCGGCGCTGGGGGCGACTGGGTATATGTTGTTGGTTGTAATCGTGAGGAGCAAAGAGATGAGTCACAAAGGGCCCAAACGACACTGGGGTCGACCAACTGCTTTGGGTTGTAATCGTGAAGAATGGAGAGCTGAATCTTGAAGGGTCTGGGAAGCATTAGTGTTGACTGAGTGTATGTTGTGGGTGTAATTGTGAAGAGCGAGAAGCTAAGCCCCGAAGGGCCTGGCCGGCGCTGGACCAACCTGGCCGAACACGTACTTCCAAACTCTGACCATGTCATCACCTTGATTTTGACCGCCACATCATCTTGACCATTGACCTCTCCTTACACATCAAAGGGAAGCACTTTGAACTCGAAAGGAAAAACGAGGTCCCTCTAAAAATTATATCGCATATATTCATCTTCCTCAATCAAGATAAATAAACATACAAAAGAAGAGATTTATTCGTCCTTCTTTATTCATATTTTAGAGTAAACAAAGGTAAGAAATGAGAAAACAGGAGATTCTAAGGGCCTAAATGATTTTGATACAATTTAATAATAACTAAATGATGCACCGTATTTCTTTTGGGCGTCTTCTCCCAAATCGCACAACCACACACGCCAAACCTCCTCCGACACTGGACTTCACGCCGGAGCACCATCATCGCTGTTTGTCTCTTAAAGGTCGACTGCTCCTCTCTCTTTTCTATGTTCTCCATTCCGTCCCTCGGTTTTCGTTATATCAGCTCCGGATCAATTTGGTAGGCGGGTTACATGTGGAAATGCCTGAATGAGACTTTTTTTTTTTGTTTTGGTTGCATGCTTTTCTATGATAGATTTCTTTCATCATTGACTAGTTTGTGTGTGTGGATTAGGATTTCTCACCACTTATTCAAATTCATCGCTATAGTTGGAAAAGTGCGATTTTTACCATTAACTATATAGATACGTGCAAAGCATTCTGAAGCATTTGTTTCTGTGGATAGGTCTAATGGAAAATGGGAAACAAGTGGAAAACGATAACTATGCTGCTGATATTGCTTCCATAAGGGAGGCAAGAGTTCGTATTGCTCCATATATTCATGAAACTCCAGTGCTTACCTCGAAGTCTTTAGATTCTATAGCTTCCAAACGGTTGTATTTCAAGTGTGAATGCTTTCAAAAAGGGTAGAGATCCTATCTTGAATAAGGCAATTATCTCGAACAATTTATAAAGAGTCGGAATATTTAGTAGTTAGCAACTTTATCGATTTTATTTCAGAGGAGCCTTTAAGATTAGGGGAGCTTCAAATGCTATATTCTCCCTTTCTGACGATCAAGCTTCCAAAGGTGTTTTGACACACAGCAGGTTATCTCCATATAATTTTAAACAATAATGCGATTTATTTTTAGTATGCCTTTGTTTTTTGTTATTCTTGTCTGTTTTCAGGTTGGTAATATAGTTTTTTATTGCAGTGGTAACCATGCTGCAGCAGTGGCTTTGGCTGCAAAGCTCCGTGGAATCCCAGCATATGTTGTCATACCCAAAAATGCTCCAAAATGCAAGGTTGAGAATGTCAGGCGGTATGGTGGTCAAATCTTCTGGAGTGAATCAACGATCCAATCAAGAGAGAGTATTACTGAGAAAGTTCAGCAAGATACTGGTGCAATTTTGGTTCATCCTTTCAACAATAGATTCACCATCAGGTTTTGTATTTGTCATTGGCCACTTGATCTAATCTCCTTTACAATTTTGGTATCCTTAGAATTGGTCACATTTTGTACTTTGTCAATGTTTAAATAGTATTAAACAGCTTTACATTTTGTGGACCAGTGGTCAAGGTACCATCTCATTGGAGCTTCTAGAGCAAATTCCTGAAATAGACACAATTGTAGTGCCAATTAGTGGTTTGCCCTTATATCTTGAAGTAGTTTTAGTATCCATGTTCCTTCTGTCTGTGCTTGACATCTTGAATCTCAAATGGAAAAGGCGGAGGTTTAATCTCTGGAGTGACGTTAGCTGCAAAAGCCATCAATCCTTCAATTCAGATATTGGCTGCTGAACCAAGGGGTGCTGATGATGCAGCTCAATCTAAAGCAGCAGGACAGATTGTAACATTACCTGAGACAAAAACCATTGCTGATGGTCTTCGTGCTTTTCTAGGAGATCTGACATGGTACGCACACAAAATGTTTGAATTTTAAGTACAGAGAGTGCATCATGTGATCAACTTATTTGTCTGAATATCAAATGTTTTGTTATAATAGTTCAAATTTTGATTAACTTTGATATGGTTTTGACAAAAATTAAATTCCATCTCATAGTTGCTCTTATTATTTGCTGATCTTGTTATCTTCACATTAAAAAAATACACCCATGAATCAAACGGGAAAATACACCCAAAAACATACTATGTTGCAAAATGAAAGATTTTTGTTTTTCTCATTGGTTTGAGGATCTAAATTCTAATCTTTGCTCTAGGCTCTACATTAGTCTTATATAAGTGGGTTTTGAGTTCCATTAGAGAAGTGCCCTTGCTTTACCTGAGAATTTGAGATAAGATCTGCATCTTGCTTGAGCTCACTTGTATGCACAAAACGCTTGGGGATTTTGCATTTTCTTCCTCTTGGTATCTTAATGTGCATTTTTTCCAGTTGCTCAAACTGCTGTGGTACCTCCCATTGCTGAGAACTATGTATTATGCCATTGTTGGAGCCAAAAAGAATGCATCTTAAAGTGTGAATCATCTTTCCCAACAAACTGTCTTCAGATGAGATAGTTCATATTATTCATTTTGCAAAATGCATGAGACAATTTCCATGACCTCTCCCGTTCAAATACATGATAGTATATCCACAAATGCTTCTCCAGATAGATCTTTATATTGTGTTTACGTCCATTATAACCCTGAAAAGTGAATAGGTTTTGCTTCTAGTTTTGTCGTATTGAATATCATTAAGCTCTAGTTTCTTTTTGACAATCTTTGGATGCTAGTATGAGCAATGATCACTTTCTTCTTCAGGCCAGTGGTGCGAGACCTGGTGGATGAGATCATTGTTGTGGACGATGCAGAGATCATCAAAGCTATGAGAATGTGCTATGAGATTCTCAAAGTTGCAGTGGAACCTAGTGGTGCGATCGGACTTGCTGCTGTTCTCTCGGACCAGTTTCGCAAAAGTTCTGCTTCAAAAAACAGCAACAAAATTGGTATTATTCTTTCTGGTGGAAATGTTGATCTCAGTCTACTTTGGGAATCTTTTGCTAAATGAATGATGATACTATTGTTGTTGTATTCGACTTACTAGAACATATTTGATGAGCTTAGCAATGTGCTTAGACTCTTGCAGTTCAACATTTAGTTCAGTGGTTACTTTCCTGATCTATCGAATCAAGTTAGTTTAAATTTACCAAGATAGAAAACCATACTTTGTTGGTGATGGAGAAACATAGGCACAACATGATCCATATACTAGTGATTCATACTAGTGATTGAGAGTTGAAGACGTGGAGACCCAAAAGGAATTTGTTTAATATAACTGATAGTTACATAAAAAATATAAGTCTCTCGGAACAAATCCTTTGAGATGACTTGAGTTTGCCTCACATAAGTCGAAATATCTTTTGTGAGTGAATGGTTTTCTTCAAGATCCACAAAGATTCAATCTAATTTCACGAGAACCATGATGACTTACTAACAACTTTCTAAGGACCGCTAAACTTGTAATACAGCTCCATATCAATATTTTTAACTCATGAACTCTAGAAGTGTTGAAGCCTCAAATAACTTCCATCAACTAAGAAGAAGCTGCACATTAGTTCCTTAGGTATGTAGCTGTCTTCTTTTTTTTCATCTTCATACTTCTTCCACCTCTAATTTACCACTATCACCATATCTTGACACTCCGACACAGTGCTGAAACCATCTCACTCTTGCTGATTGAAACTCCATCTCAGAATGAGATTTTAAACCTTAAACCAAAGCTCTTTCAAACATCTTTACTGATGAAGTGCCAACTGTTGTGATGAAAATTCAATCACTGTGACAAACAAATTAAAAAGTAACAAGAACCAAAACAAAATGTGTGAAACAAAGGCTCTCTCTGATCTAAATCTAAAATTTACAGTTTGTGTTGTTATGATGCTATCATTAGCTCTGCCCATGCTAAAGATGATTCCTTGAGAACAGCAGCAGCTGTGATATCTATACCATCTTCCAACATGGCACTTAGAATCTGCATCGATGGCCTCTTTGATGGTTCAGATTCAAGGCAAAGGCTCACAACATTACATATTATGGAAAGATCTTCTGGTTTGAAGTTTTTCAGCTCAGGGTCAATTAGTTTCTCTCTTTCTTCCGGATGATCCAAGTATTCTTTAGCCTACACAAAATGTAGAAGTCAACTTATTATTATAGGAAATTCATTACATCAAGAAGATAGATAAAGATGAACTAAAATTATGTAGTGTTTCTTAGTTGCTTCAAATCTAATCTTTGTTACTGAATGCTCTTTTTTCTGTCAACTTCTAGTCTTGTTTGAAAAGCACTTCACAATACAAAGAAGTAAGACGCAATTTCATGATAACAATTGAATAAGTTGGACTTTAAGTACTCATGTTAGAAACCAACTGATTTCTTACCATATCCAACAAGCCTCCTCTTTCTTTGCTGTATGGTGGTTTCCCACTTATTAGTTCCAGTAAAATTACTCCAAAGGCATATATATTTTTCTGTACATTCCTAAATTGACTTCTATGAACATCCTCAATGTTGTCGATCGAGCCTCCATGCATGATTTGTCCAGAATGCATCCTTGATTTTGAGAGTGTATTATTCCATCTCCCGAAGTCGACCAACTGTTTTTATGTGGAAATTAAATTAGCACTCAATCAGATAGAAAATAGTAAGATATGTGCAAATCCGAAAAAAAAATAAACAACCATGTGATTTACTCCTGACAGATATAAATCTAGGGATTGATTTATTTTGGTAAAACAAACACATCAAATTACCTCATGGCTTTGACGCCAAACTGAATGGACCATTGCTTTATTTTAAAAAAAAACAGTAATTTGTTCAAGATGGATATTTTGGGTCAAGATCTGATTCAGTTGTGCACAGGCCAGCTGATGTATTGCAGTTACTGTGCAAATCAATTCCAATCTCACTAACTGAATACGCCTGATACTTAAGTTTTTTGAATTTTTCTCTACTGATATTGATACTGAAACTGCTACCTGTGGAACCAACTGTACAAAAAATGGCAATGGAAAGGAGTAGTTATCTTATCAACCTCTATTACAGTGATAACAAATTTCAGTAAGGTCCCACTGTTAAACAATGACAAAATAAAAGTATTCAGTTGACTCTGGCTCAGATCATATGTCTAAATTTCATCATTACAAACATGGCTTTTGTCAGGCTAAGCTATGGATAAGCTCCTACCTCCATGGAACTCTTGAAATGTCAAATAATAAGATAGATACCTAATACTTGAAAATAAAATCATAGATACCTTGGGAGAAAAATCTTCTGTGAGGTACACTGAATCAGAAGACAATTCTGATATTGTTAACGGGGGCTGAAGTTCTGTATGTAGATATCTTAGTCCACTACTTATTCCAATAGCAATTTTCATCCGTCTGAGCCAAGATAGCTGACCCCCATCACCACCTACAGAAACATATGAGAATATAATTTAAGCATCCTTTTTAAATTGGTCTATGAAACAGAATAATCCATCATCTCAACTTACAATTGATGTGCTCATAAAGTGTTCCATTTGATGCATATTCGAAGACAACCATCCTAGAAAATGGAGTGCTTTCTTGGCAGTAACCAAGCAATTTTGCTGTGTTTTCATGATTTATCCTTGATAAATTTGCTACCTGAAGAATAAAGGATGACTTTGAAATAAGAACATTTGCATTGTTGGAGTTGCACTTATTGGAATTAATGTACCTCATTTACAAAGGCATGTTCATGAGAGCTTGTCCATCGGTCTTCTGTAATAGAAAGTGAAATGACAGCAATTTCAAGCCCATTCCTCAAAGTGCCTTTGTAAACTACACTGTGCAGATAAGACCCAATTATGTTACTAAAATCCTCACAAGCTGCTTCAAGATCCTGGTAGTTCATTTTCAGTACATGTTTCAGAAGATTTATGTCTGCATGAACGATATCATTCACAACATAAGTTTTTATTTTAATGCAGATCACATAGATCTTAACATTGAATTAAACAAACAACAAAAGATCGTTACCAATAGGGACTGCAGGCTTATCCTTCAGTCTTGGAATTTTTCTCCGCGAGAAAATAGAAGGTTTTCTTTTGTATCTATTACAAGCAGTGAAAATGCATGTGATTAGGAACACAAGTACAAGAGCTCCAGTCGAAATTTCAAGAATCAGAAGCCAAATAGGTTGTGAAAATTTCTTGTGTTTACGCCCTTCAGAGTAATTGCTTGTGGATACTTCATTTGAGTCACTGTTATTCCTCAAGACACCTAGTGTAGAAAGAACAATTTATCATGCAAAGAGCATTTGAGACATATACACATGCTGCATAAGCCTCTTATAGTACAAACATTAATGAGTTTCTTAGTGAGATATATTTCCCAGTTTCCTTTAGATTATGCCCTTTACTGCATGAGATTCAAAGCAGATTTCAGCATGACAATGTGTATAAACTATGTATATTCACAAGCCTGCTACTGTGCTACATACATTTCACTTGATTCCTACATTCACCATCAGAGCGCTGAAACATGGAGCCGTCACTACTGAAACAGTTCCCTTGAAAACTCAACCTGTAGAGAAAATAAACAACATACCGAATCAACCTCGAAGGTATGGAAGGCGAAGTAATAAGTTTCCACGAAATGAAATGAAACCTTGGGAGATAGCTCATGCATGAGGGGATCTGGCCTACGAAATAGTTGTAGGAGAAATTTGCAACTCTTAAGTGGGTTAATTGGCATAAGCCTGATGTATTACTCTGAGAAGCTAGCCTAAACAAAGAAGCATAGCTATCAATTCCTGAAAAAGGAGCATGAGAGGAACAGAAATGCATAACTTACATATTTGAATCATTACTTCCAGGGATTGCACCATCGAGTCTATTCCAATCTAGCCTCAAGTCAACTAGGTTTGCCAATTGTCCAAGCTCCAGAGGTATAGCACCAGTAAATCTATTAGAATGAAGGTCTCTAAATGATAAAACAAAACTGAATTAGAGAAACAAGGAAATTGTCATTGAATGGTGAGCAAAACTGTTATTGGAGTACTAATTCTTACATTTTTGTAATACTGGTTAAGTTTCCAAGCTCTGGAGGAATGGAACCTGAGAGCTGATTTACACTCAAATCCAACAGAAGAAGGTTCTCCAACATGCTTAGTTGATAAGGTATGGACCCAATAAGTAGGTTGTTATCCAAAACTCTGGAACAGGGAAGAAAGTTTGCACCTCACTCAAACATGCATGAAGAGTTTTCAACAATGGAGTTTGAAGTAACATACAATTCTTGCAACCAATGCAACATGCCAAGCTGTGGTGTCAGGAATCCTTTCAGAGATGAATTGGAGAGGACACTGGAAAAGTATCCAAAAAACAAACAAAAAATCTGACATTTACAACAGAATAAGTTGTGGTTTTGATTGGAATTGTTAACATGGAGCATTAGAATCAGCATACAGTAGAAACCTGGAACTTCTTCTTACATGAAAATCACGCAACTCTGAGGATAAGAAGAGCATGTCACGCCAGTCCACTTGCAAGGGGTTTCATCGTTTGGATTCCAGTCCGATAACCTCGAAAAAGGGTCATCGGATATCGCATTCTTGAAAGCGCCCAACGCGGCGGCTGCAAAAATTTTCACTACCCACTTCAAAAGAAGAAGAAGAAGAAGAAGAAGAAATCCATTTCTGAATCTTCAAAGGAAGCAAGAAGCGTGCGTACCCTCATCGGAAGTCGACCGACAAGGCAGGAAGACGGCGAATCCCCACGCGAAAGCAAGCAGCAGCGACGGAAACCCGGAGATCCTTAGCATAGTGTTAGTGACCTAGTGCTCGAACAATTAAGAAAAGAAGAATCGAGAGCAGAGTGAGGTGCAAAAGGAGACTTTTTTTTTTTTTTTTTGCTGCAAATTGGAGGCGACGAGGAGAACAGAGAAAGGAGGCTCCTTTGCTCAGGGAGGAGAAGAGGGAGCGCACTGGTTATTGAATGAGAACAAGGAGATGAATGGAACAGGAGAGAAGACAGTTTAAGCTCGTGGGAGGAACTTTGAATTTGGGTGGTTCTCTATTCAGAAATGATGCCTATATTCATTGGAAACACTAGATTTAATCTTCACAGTCATCAAAGCTGTTACTGAAAACCATGTCAAAATTGACTCTTTTATGGAACAAGTAGAAAGTTGTTCTTGGAGCCATCAAAGAATGCTAAAATGCGATAGATAAAGTTTGCAGCAATGAATTTATAAAATAACCAATTGTTCGATGATTCAATCCAGTCCCAACTCCCAATCTTCCAGTAAGGTAGATATGCAGCCTAGCTGCCATGAATCTAGCAAAAGATGTTGTCAAAGTCAAAAAGAGAAGGCAGCATGGAACTTATTACCATCCATAATAGGCCACTTTTTCCATCACATCCTCAAAAGTCAGTATCTGTGAAAAATCCAACACTGTTATTTATCTCAAAACTGAAATCTACTCCATCATTGTGAGCCAACCAAAAGTCTCAAGTGCTCACTGGCAAGAATGGTTGCTTTAGATAATGATGAGAGTCCCACAAAGTACTTGTGCCTTCTCAAGTAGAGTGAGTACTGAAAATATGAAGGAAAAGTGGGATGTCTTAGAGGTGATTGAGTCCTAAAATTAGATGAAGGTTGAGATACCTCCTTCAAACAGCTCTAGTAGTCAAGGCCAAAATGATTATTGCCACCCTATCAATAGCTGACATGGGACCTAAATCACATGAGCATCCCTGAAAGATGCCAACTCGAGTTTAACAGGTACAAACACACACAACTGTCATCGGTCACAAAATTATTTTAGAAACACTTGGTATTTAAATTTGTGGTTGAACTAGTATTGTGTGTACTTTTTCATTGAGAGGTTAGGAAAGAAGAAGGGAAAAAAAAAGACTAAAGAGGGGGAGAAATATTTAAAGAAAAGGATGGGGTGTCTATTACTTCAAAATTTATCTGAAAAGAGGGATTCATTTTTGTGTCTGTGATTTAAACGTAGCCAACATGCATGGGTGAATCCATGACTGGGCACCTTCATATCCAGGACCAGGAGTAGCTTGTTGACAAATACTGCAACAGGCGACAAAATCTGCAGTTTATTATATTCCGTGGTGTTGTGTGAGTGTGGCAGGTATCTTGTTGCTTTCGCCTGATCAAAGCGTGCATCATGCTTTCGTTTCTTAAGAGAGAAAAAGAGTCTGCTTTAGAAAACAAAACTCACAGAATCAGCCAAGGCCGAGTGACCTCATTGCCCTTCTTTCTTTCTTTAAAAGTTCACGCACTGTGTCAGCTAACTTCAACTGCTCTTGGACTGTTAAGGATGGCAAAAAAGAGAGAATAAATTTATTTTATTTTCTTACAATATGTTTAAATATAAAGAAATCTACATGCAAGTGCTTTGGTTTCTGAAGCTACTGCTCCATCTTGCATCATACACTTTAAGCGTTAAAGAGTAAAATGACAGTAAAGTAAAGTTTCATCTTATCAACAATTGAATATTTTGTTGATTTGGTAGTTAATTTGAAGCCATTTTGTTACTAACATAGATTAGAATGCTGTCTCACCAAATGATCTTATCTTCTAACACACAAGAAAATGCGGCAAGCTAACAAGTTATGCCTTGAAAACAGGATATAGATTTCTATATTACTTCTCAAAGTCAGCGCAACCGGGTTTCAGCAAACTATATTGCACTCTAATGAACAAATTATATGCTATCAATTTACACATTATATTTGCTAAAGAAGCTATAGTAGCTATGCAAGCCATGGATTCGCTAAGGAGCGGCCGCATCCCAATTGCTTGCCTATACAGAAAACTCCTTTCAATTACCAAAAATGCAAGACAAAGGATAAAGAGACTAATTTTTGGTAGCATTTTTAAGGCTTCGTATTGTCATGAGGAGTTGTTGCCTTTCACCTTCTACTTCTGCAAACTTCAAGCTTATGTCTGAATACCTTTCCTGCATTTCTTTCAGTTCAGAAACCATCAATTCATTTTGTTCCTTCAGTTGTGCCATTTCATTTAATTCATTCTCTGTCGCCTTCTGATCAGAGGTAGAAGAAGCAAAAACTATTTTGGCTGCATCTGAGTCAGATTCAACACACCTGGAAATAGCAACAACATAAGTAACCACGATCTGAAATGTTTTTAATTAGTATATCTGTTATATTCCTTAAAATGGCAACTTTTGGAATGAGATCTAAGCTTGAGACTGAGTAGCAATAAAAAAAATTGTATCATCACTCACCTTTTCTGTGATTCTTTATCTGTGACATTCAAGTTGTGTATGCATCCTTTGTCTTCCTTTGGCTGTTGCAGATATTCTATATGGCACTGAATATTGTTTGTAATCAATCTTGACATTTGATGAAAATTCTTGTCATCCTGAAAAGGTGATGCTTTAAACTAGATGAGATAATAAATGAACGACCACAAGTGTACTAAGAAGAGCAAACTCTTCCCCAAGATCTTCACCTTTTGATAATTTGACACTGAAACAAACTACATTAAGAACTGATCATGTACTAATTGTATAATCAAAAAGCAAAGAATATTGCATAGAATAACCATTGATGATAAATAAGGAAGATAAGCAGTGTGTGTGTGTGTGTGTGTGTGATGAAACTTAAAAAAAAACACAGGTTTTATATTACTTAACATTGAAATTAATCCGCGAGAACACAGAAACTGCTTAACGTTGCAATCCTACTAAGCCATACTTTTCTCATCAAGTACCTGTATACTTCTTTGCATTAATTCAATTGTCTTGCTTGGATGCTTCTCTGAGTCCTCAATCAATGAATCAATTAGCTCTGTTCCCTATTGTAACATTGAAACATATCAATAGTGAGCATAACAGAAACATTTTAAGTGAATACGAATTAATGAAATGATGAACACTATTTGTGAACAAGCTTATGCAATATCATTTTGTTTGTGTAGCTGTGTCATGCACACATTCGTAGAAGTGTCCTGTTTAGGTTCTGCATTCATGTTACGCAGTGTTCATGCCCTAGATGTCTCTATGTGCTACACTGAATATGAAATGTTAAATTCCATATTATGTGGAATGATGATATTCTAAACTGAATCAAACATTCATGTTAGTCCTTACATGTGTACTAGTTGTCATGTTGTAGTCACTTTCTTCCTCCATGCCGGTGGTCATCTGCTTTTCCTCCAAAACTATGCCCTTTGACTGTGAATCTGATTTCCTCAGATTCTGCTTTTCCATTTCATTTTCAAATGAGGCAAGCTTCAATAAATTCCACTTTAACACCGAGGCATCAGATTTTGTATTATCAAGAATAGCATCTCCTTCACCTTTTGTACACCTGAGGCCATTAATTCCCACCAGTGATTTACTTACTTTCTCCTTGATAGCTTCTATCTCTTTCTTCTTAAGTAAATCAATCTCCAAATTTCTATCTTGCAAAGTTATCTCACTTTCTATGTTTTTCATCCTCAGTAGCTCTGCCTCAACTAACAATTTTTCTTTTTCTTCAATCTGTTCCGAGAGGAAAGATTTCTCTGCATGGAGATCTGCCACTTCAGATTTGAGTAACTGCAATTCTCGTATGAAGCTGTTTCGTAATGCTTCCTCAGACAACTTATGATTCTCTAGTTCTTTAGTCTTATCCTTTAGTTCCAAAAGGAACCTTTCTACATCTCTTGACTTGATATCTATTAGGCCAATTAGCTGTTTGAGTATTACTCGATACTTTTCCTGTAATGACACCATATCTTTATTAGATTTATCCAAAATTCTTTCTAAGTCCCCTTTTTGTGATTGCAATTCAGCATTTTCTTTAAGTGTTTGCATGACTATCTTCTCATTAGCTTGAAATGTGGATAACATATGCGCAGAAAGACTTTTGAGCTCCTCTTGAAGCCACTCAACACTCTTGGAATTCGTCCATTTTGTTTTTCTCAATGCCTCTTCTGCTAGTATGGCCCTTTTCTCTTGCTCAGCTTTAGTTACTGTGACGGTTGCTATATCTGCTTCAATCCGTTCGGTTTGTTTCTGAAGTTCTTTCTCCAATAACTCAACCTGTATCTCAAGATCACTGATAATGGATAAATGTGCAGAACACTCATACTGCATCCTGAGTTGTTCACGTAGTTGCATTTGCTCCAGCTTTGTTGTGGCATCATGGTTTTCCTGCTTCATAATTTCATAATCCAGAGCAAGTTGTTCCATTTGCATTTCTAGCTCTTCACGGTTTTTTCTGTAAAATTCTACTTCATTATTGAGATCGATTATCTTGCTCTCCAGTGAGTAAGCAGTCTTCATGTCATCACGTTCATTTACAAGTGCAACCAATGCATACTCCTCTTCGTTGTCACTTTCAGAAATTGCTTCAGATACTTGTTGCTCACAATCAGATTTCTGCAGCTGGGAAAGTCCATTTCTCAATTTAGCATCTTCAAGTTCCAAATCAACTGTGTCTTTCATTTCCATTTTACTACATTTAGAACATAGTGTATCGTTATTCTTCTGTTCCAACATTCCCTCTATATTTTTTACAGCAAGCACCAAGTCAGAGTTTGCTTCTTCTGTCATTTTTAGTTGCAAGCGAAGATGGGCATTCTGATTTTTCTCGTGATCTAGCTCTTGCTGAATTTCTTCAAGTAAAGAAAGATAATTTTCTGCATCATGCTGCATGCCAGTAGTTCCATCAAACTTTCTCCTCTTCTCTAAGAGCTTGAGTTTGTCACATTCTCTTTTAAGTGCATCCCTCTCTTCTTTTAAGTCACTCATTTCCCTTGAAAGATCTTGCCCTCGCTTGTTCTCCTTGATGATTTGTTTTCGCAGAGTCTGCAACTCCAGATCTGACACTTCCAATT
>JBBPFQ010000084.1:671514-681933 GCA_037974815.1 Kaempferia elegans
AAAGCCGTTGCAAGTCATACTTGATGTCGAAAGACGCAACTCCCCAATCTAATACAAATGCATATTTAATAAATTAACTAAAAGACACAATTTTTTTTAAAAAAAAAGTATGATTCGATCTTTTAAAAAAATAAAATTTAGATTTAAATATTATTATCAAAGATATGATATGATCTCTTTACCAAAGGAAAGCTTTTGAGGGGGGCTAATAATGCAAAGTGGAGTGAATCATAATTAATCGCTTTGGAGTAGTAAATCTAATGCCCGAAGCGAAACACGGTACACCAAAGCGCACCAATAACGTCAAGGTATAACGTGGGGTGCCCACGGATGACCCAATATCATTTAGCCCCCTCTAAAAGCAAATAATTACTAAAGCAGGATCGAATTTATTTTAAATTTTAGCCACGTGACATGAGATCCCATCTCTAGTCCCCGCTGGTGGGACCGGTGGAATCTGAACCCACTCGTACAATAAAATTAACGCTCCAATAGGCTTCGAAATGAGAATTTCCGATTTTGTCCCGTAATATTTTACCTTTTTTATTTTACTCTCTTATAGTTTAAATTATTAATAAAAATAAATTATATTCTCATTTTAATACCCTTTCTATTGCACATGATAAAAAGTAAAGATAGTCAATAAAAGAATATGAAATAATTAAATTATATAATAATGAGAAGAAGAAAAGGGAGATGGAGAGGTAAGCAAACTCTTTCAAACATATATAATTTAAAAATTAAAACAATGTAAAGAAGAATAAAGTAGAAAGTAGAAAGGTTTAGAAATCACACTGAATAGTTTAATAAATAAAAATAAAGCAAAAGGAGGTAGGTATTGTATTTACATTTTGCATATTGTAAATGAAAATTATAATATTTTTCTACGATGCACAAAATAAAATATGTGAATTGGGAGGAGTAAAATGAAAATATTTTATTTCTGAATGACAAATCTACCCTCGCAATTTGCTCTTTGTTGTTATTGGCGTGCGCTGGTGGAAGACTGGAATTGGAGGCCAAGCCATTAAACTCCACGGCTGGCTTTTGCTTGTCCACTTTCACCTTCAGCTTCAGAGCGAATCCCACTCTAGTCTCAGATATGGCGGAGGAGAAGGCGGCGGCGGCGGCGCTGGAGGAAGCGACTTCGGAGGCGGCTCCGCCGGTGCCAGAAACGGTGAAGGACGTCGAGGAGGAGAAGGCGGCCATCGTGCCGGCGCCGGAGGAGAAGTCCGACGTCTCCAAGCCCCTCGCTGACGTTCTAAGTAATTATTTTTCTCAAAAAAAAGAAGCAATTTGTTTCTATTTTGGGGCGGAAATACTGTTGTTTGATCATTTTTGTTTTCGTTTCCCCTTCTTTTTCTCTGGTTTACTTTTACTTTTATTAGTATTTTATCTTGGTTTTTCCCATGAACCCTCTTCCTACTTTTTAAAAACTGAAAAACAATAATAAAGAAGAAAAAAAGGATCGATAGATGGGTTAGCCTTGTGGATTTTTGTCGCAAATAGATTTTTTTTTTGTTTGACTTGTGGATTTTTAAATGTACCAGAGATTAAGGAACCTTCAGCGGACTCTGGGTCAACTGACAGAGGTGAAACTGTTCACACTATTACAGATTGTGATTCTAAGTAAGAGCAAAAAATTTACAGTTTCATGTTGCTCTTCCAGGTGCTACCCTTGCAAGGGTGTTGACGGAGAAGAGATTGTCTTTGATCAAGGCATGGGAGGAAAATGAGAAGGTCAAAACAGAAAATAAGTAAGTTTGATCTTCTTATACAGTGTAAGTTCATATCAAATTGTAATTGATGATACTGTTAAATTCCTGTGGAGCTTATACAGAATTTTAGTGAACAGTATGAAGATCGAAGTTCATCAAATATAGTACATGATTTTGTATATATAATTACTGCAACACTTGCAATATCAAACAGGGCTGTCAAGAAGATAGCAGACATTGTTGCCTGGGAGAACGCAAAGAAGGCAGGAGTCGAAGCTGAGCAGAAAAGGAAAGAGGTAAGTAAGGAATTCCATCAATGCACGATGGGATTGTTACAGCATGAATACTCCTGTAGCTCATAAGACTGTAGAATTGATGTTCTTGATTAATTATTTATACAGTAAAAATACCAACAATAAACAGCAAAGTTCACATTTCCAACTTGCTCTACGTAGCTAATGGTCCACACTGCATGCAGGAAGAACTGGAGAAAAAAAAGGTTCAATATGCAGAGAAAGTGAAAAACAAAATTGCATCGATCCACAAAGAAGCAGAAGCCAAGAAGGCGAATGCTGAGGCCAAGCGAGGCGAAGAAGTACTAAAGACAGAGGAGAAGGCGGGGAAGTATCGCTCGGCTGGGCTCGCTCCAAAGAGGATCTGGGGATTTTGGGGGGGCTGAAACTTGACTGGGACAAACTCAACATATTACTCAAACTCTAATCTGCTTAGCAATTCTCGTGCCTTTGCGTGTGGTGTCGATTCTTCAATGCAACTTCTATTGGTTTATTGTATTGATTGCTCGGAGATTGGTTGGCTTTCTAGTGTGTGTGATTTGTTAACTGTTGTATAATTGTGTATGTAGTTTACATGAACAAAAGCTCCTTGTGCAAAAAGTTCTCTTTTATTTTTTGGGTTTAAATGGATTATTGTGTATTTAATCTGACAATGTAAGTTTCAGTTTAAGATAGCTCATGCAATGCTATTGTCCTCTATGATTACTTCAAGATTCTTGAATCTTAACTTATTCAAAGCAGAGACCACACTCTGCATTATTGGGGAACAGGAGTTGCATTGGTTTCCATCTTCCATGTTTTGGCCTCATTTCAAACTTCCTAAAGGCAACTGCACAGGTACCTTCCGTTTGTTGTTGTTACCATTGGCGAGAACAAGGGCAGATCAAACGTCGTTTTCATTTGATTATTGAAGTGGCCATGTAGTTGCAATATATAAATTAATAATTTCTTCCTAACATTTGCAAAATCATGTCATTTTATCCTCTCGTCTTAACACAGTTAGGCAAAGATAATGACCAACAACAAATTGTTATGGAAAGTTTGAAGGATAAATTTCAACCTTTTCAAGTTCAAAAGGGGGAAAAAACAGAAGCAAAATTAACAATTTTTAGGGGTGAGGAAGACCGGAAGAGTAAATTTTCTTAGCCCGAGGATATTCTGACAACCTTGAAATACCTCTATGATTTTATAGATCGACCCCTTTGCTTTGGAATTCTATCTCTCTTTTTTTTTTTAAACTAAAGATCGTATAAAAAATCTAAATGGACAGGACTAAAGTTTTTTTTCCTAGATTAACTTTTCATGGTTTGTTTTAACTTTCGGTGCTCATCTTCTTATACTTTTGTTAACAAGCATGCACTGAGTCGTAACTTTTTGGTGAAAATTCTTAGCAAATTCCTTTCAAGCATGCAACTTTTCATGGTTTGTTTTAGCCTTTGCAGCTCAACTTCTTATACTTTTGTCAATAAGAATGCACTGAGTCTCAGACTTTTTAGTGGCAGAATTCTTAGCAAATTGCTTTTATGCACAACTCACTTACTGATCCGTGTGAATACACAATACACTTGAGACAATGAAAACTTGGTTAAGATAATGCAAGTACAACTCACAATTGGTCATAAATGGGAAAAGATAAAATGAAGAGATGTACCAAATATAGAACTCAAATGGCATATACAGCAGTATACAATACGAAAACCTCAACCCTAACACCATTTCCAACTCAACCATCAAAGTTTCAACATTCACTCAAGCTTCCTACAGCCCCCACAACAATGTGGGCATTAGGCAAAATCTAAAATTAGTAAAGATCATGTTACATTATTTGCATGTAAAACAGCAACCGACACGAAAAACAAACAAAAAAAAATAGACAAGAACACCCTGTTATTATTTCTACCAATCCACTCAAAAAAAAAAAAGACAAGAACACCCTGTTATTATTTCTACCAATCCACTCTTTCCTACGTACGGCGAGGATATAACATATTTCTGTTTTTGATTATTGTAGTATAAACATGGTTGACTGCACTTGCTCACCTTTTTGTTTATTGTTGAATCTTGATGATCAGATTTCATTATCAGCTATGAACAAAAGTAGCGTCACCAGTCAGCTGAGAGATCAAGCCACAAATCAAATATAGCTTCTTCCATTAGATCATCTAGTGCAGTATCCCATATCTCAAGGACAGCCGCCTCAGTTTCAAACTGAAGGCCCATCCAACTTCCAACTTCCATGTCCTTTGTTACTAGAGGATCAATTGAATCTGAAAAGTCTAATGGAATATGTCTTTCAATAATCCTGTTAACTTCTTTGCTTAGGCTCCATCCTCTGGGCGTAATTGGAACATTGGATGACAGCAAAGACACCCAAGGAGTGCATTTGAAGAAGTTCTCCTGTATCTCTTCGAGGGCCTCATTGATACAGTCAAAGAGAAGCTTTGGATCCTCTAGCTGTGGATAGCATGAACTCCCTACTTCATAAAAAATGGATGGCTCAAGTAAGTTGTCTGCCAAATGCCATCTTGAAAAGTCATTAGTTTTTAACCCTGATGCATCCAAAATTGCTTCAACGTATTTGACTCTAGCTCTCCTGTCGGTAAAATATGTCCTTGAAGTGGAACTTTCTTCTTTTGTTGGAAATATAGCTGCAAGTTAGCAACAAAACCAGTTGATTCATATACAGAGAGTATAGAACTTAGAAAATGAGAAGATTGGCAATATCATACGTTGTGCAGCTCTGAGTTTAGGAATGGTGAAATCTTCTGGGATGAATTTCTCGAGAATAGAGACTGGAATTGGCCGCCCTGGCCTCATTGTAATCTTTTCAGGAGCCTCCAAGTTTTCTTTGCAGAAAGAAGTTGGTATAGACTGGATCACAGAGTGTGCCTGCAGTTCCAATGCATCCAAATAAAGATATGGAAAATAAATATGAGCTAGTACAGAACTTGACAAAAAGAAATGTGATATGTAACATAGTAAATCTTCTCCGTACAAAACATACCAAATCTACATTCGATGTTGCACTTGCAACAGCAGCTTCATTATCTGATTGGTCAGTCAATAAATTGCTAATTGCATCTGAATTTTCCCCATTTTGCACACTTTCTGAGAAGTATACAATAGAGATCATCCAAGTGTATAAATAGAAATCTAATTTAGAAAGGACTTATTGATAGACATAATTACCATCATGGTCTGGCTCTGATAAGGCACATTTATCGACAATCTCAGTTTTTAAGCCAAGAATTGCTTCATCAATCCGATAGTCATCAGGGCAAGATGAAACCTCCATATTTTGCTTTGATGGGCTTGATGAATTGTTTGCTTCTTCTTCCTTCACCTTCTGTAAGGGGATAGATCCTGATTCTTCAGATGGCAAAACAACCTCTTTTTCATCTTGGCGACTTATTTTCACACATAATGCATCATCCTCATGCATAGAAAACAATTTGCATAGAGATTTGGAGACACGTGCTGTTTTGTAGCTTGTTGTCTGACCTTCAGTATCCAGGATATCTGCAAGGTGCTTCTTCGCTTCTGCATATATGGGAGGAGTTGATTTTATTGCAGAGATGTCATTGCTGATTCTAGGTTTGCAATCTTCTGGATTGACCTTACTGTCATTTTCCTTGGCAATGGGAGGCTTTTCTTTATCATGCAATGATTTGCTTTTGGAGCTTGCAACTACAATGCCATTATAGAGCAGTTTTTCTTTGTCACCTGGAACCTTGTGCCCAATAGGAATTTTGTGTAAAATGCCATCCATGGAGATCACTCGTCGTTCTTTCTTATTCCCACCAATTATACTCTTAATCTTTTTTTTGATCTCCCTAAGAGAAAAATTAGACATAACTCTGTCACCTTCCTCATGACCACCACCTGTCTTACTCTGCGATGCATGTACTAAGTTTCGAACAGATTTGATTTCTTGCCCCTTTTTCGTTGCTTTAGTGGGTTTTTCAACAGGCATTCTAGTTTGATTTTCTGAATCCACACTTTTCTTTTCTGATTCTTTCTCCTTTGATCTGTCTTTTCTCCAGAAAAATCTAGGCCTACTTTGGTTATGACCCATATCTTTATTTTCAAGCTGATCGCATTTTTTGGAACGCATAATATCTTCTTGAAACATTCGCACATTTTCCGAATAATTTCCAAATCCCAAACTGTCAAATTTTCCTGCTTCCCCTTCCTGACATTTGTAAATACACCAATCAGGATCTTTTAGAAGCTTCAAGACTACATCCTTATTTGAATTGATAATTTCTAATGCCTCCATGAATTCCTTGGATTGCGAAACATTATCTAAAAGATGCCTCATATCAACATATTTCTGATTTGCAATAGCTTCAAAAACATCAGCTAGTGCCTTGAAAAGAATATAATCTTTTCGGTTCAGTTGGGAATCAAACTCACTGAGATGGTCATTCAGTTTCTGAACCATAGCTATCAGGTCAATCTTATCATTACCATTGACAATAATATCTTTGTGTGATTTTTTGTAAGTGTAAAACTCTACCAAAAATGCAACGAGATCAGAGTCAAGGGAGGAACCGTTGGTTAGTGTAATCTTATCGGACACTTGACCAGCCAAATTCAGAAGCTCAGTTTGATTGTTAACATCAGAATCTGAAATCAGCTTGTATTTATTGCTGCTTTCTCGAACCATTTCTTCCTTCATCAGAGTTTTAACACTAGCAACGCTTGCATCATCTCCCTTTGCCTTGATTCCGGTAACATTCTGAAAAAAAGCATCAGGTCTGATATCCATCAAGATTAGGGACAACAATACTCAATATCTCAAGATCCTAATTTAATTGTTTTTCCTTTTATTATCAGAAATCTCTCGACATAAATCTTTAAAACCACACGGGTCATTAATATAAGACGTGCAAAGAATTGATTACAAACTTAGAAGGATAGATAGGAGAGTATATAACTAAATTTGGTGAGCAAGAATGTTAACCGACTGTCTAGGAAATTACGAAAAAAGTTAATAGCATTTGCATTTCAGGATGAACTTCAGGAATTTGAGACATGAAAGTTGTTTGTTTTCCAATTATCTAATCATAAATTCATAATTGACACATTTCCCAGTTCCTTCATGATATATATGCTGTAATAGTTACGATATATTTTCATGATCAAAGATTTTATTAATCATGGACTTCTCCAATTGGAAAGTATAACACTATGTTCTAAATCTAGACAAATCGACTGTACTTACCTTGGCATCTTCATATTTACCTCTGTTACTGCTGGGTTTATCAAGTTTAATGTTTGAATCACCTTTACCTGCAAATAGTACAGAGAAATGCTGAAGCTGTAAACATTAACAAATTCTCAATGCCAGCCAGGATCAAATCCAGTCAAATTCTCAAACCATCCTTTCTAAAGATTTAAATGATCTTCCAAAGTGCAAGATAAACAAGAATCTTTGTCAATATAACATAAAAAACTAATTTTGCAAAATTTATTTACAACAATAATAGTGTTAGCTGCAGACTAGTCAAGTATGTCAAAACTAGGTATGCATTATAGAATGTCAAGCTCTTGCAATTGCTTTCAGGTTAAATGCAATCTCATAATAACCAAAACAGTGAATAAAACATAACAACAAAGTAAAAGACATTGACTGATAATGCTTCAATAGCTTAGCGATCATAGTGTGATCAGATGAACAAAGAGCACTTACCGCCTTGTCTAGAACTTGTAGGTAGAACATCTGAAAGTAACCTCGGAGTAGGTGGACTTTTGTGAAAGTCAAACAAGCTAATTAAAGGCCACAAGCAGCCTGCATTGTTCTTCTCAAGTTGCGGAGGCCTTTTAATCGATCTTTTTGCCATTGTCCAAAGGGTGTTTTTAGCACCTAACTTTCTTCAAAATAGTCTTCAAAACTGAAGCATGCATAGAGGAAAAGTGATAAGTTTTGAGAATATGAATACATATGAATATATCAGACTATGAGACGAAAAATATTGCAGTATTGACACATGAAACAAACATGTTTGAGTCAACCAAACTTCAGAAATATCTATTACATTTACATATCTGGAATCTAGACAGAAATTTTATATAAAAAATTTTGCAGATCTCTTCTGGCTTTGTATAATATTCACTTCTTATCAAATAACTTGTTACAAAAGGCATGCATCTATTAGAACAAATAGTATAATTAGTATAAATTAATACCTGAGATGGAAGCGCGTAAATAACAGCTTTATTTTTGTTTCTCCTCTGCTAAATTACAGAACTTGGAGTCAATCAGACAAATTTTCTACTGCTGTCAACTAAACTTCAAACTTTTCCTCATACTTTATCAGATCTTGATCACCAACCCACCAAATTCTTCAAATCATAGAGTAACAATGAACAAAGCTTCAGGACCAACGCAGTCTAACATCAAATCTGAATCCAAATCACAACTAGTTCCAGTCTGCGTCACTCTGTAAAATGCAACTCAAAAGCAAAGAATCCGAATCCAAATCCAAAAAACAAGCTTCTCTATGTACAGTTTGATACTCAAACCACAAAATTGCTTAATCGTTTTGATGCCTTGTGTAGTCATAAGGACACAAAGGAGTCCCCAATCAACTTCGAGCTTTCAAACTATTCAAGCATCCTAGGAAGAAAATGATCGAGAAGAAAGCAAACCAACAAGCATCAAATCGACTGCAAACCTCGAAGAAGGAAACAAAACCATCCCTTTTTCCCCAACCAGGGCAACTGTCCGAAACAGAATACGCAAACGGAAAGAAAAAAACAAAGGATTCAATCTTTTGATCCTTGTGGCACTCTCGCTTGCAGAAAACACACCAAGTGGAGATCTTTACATCTGCCCTAATCGAGATTTCGTCAAAGGCAGATCGCCGACCCCCAAAAGCGACGCCTTTCCGACTAGAGGCGTACTTCGGGAAGGAGGAGAAGACCGGGACTGCTCGTCCAATAATCGTGCTTCTTGACGCGGGGAGGAAGCGTTCCCTGGAAGGAATCCGCACACCATGCGCTTCTGTCCTCCCTCCCACCCTTTGTCGTTCTCTCTTTCTCTATCGTGCTCTCATCTTTTTCTACAGCGCGAGAGAGAACAATGGCTGCTTTTGGACCCTGATTTCTTTTTCCAGGGCAGGCTCGGCTTTTGCTTACTGCTTTTCTTTGATGGTTTTTGTCTTTGCTTTCGCTTCACTGTACTCGACTAATCTCACGCCTAATTCTTCAGATTAGCCACAACCTCCAAAGGAAAGGAGGATAGTTTTGGAAGACATTTGTTTCCCCAGAATACCGTCGTCACAGGCCGTTTGCTGATCTGTTCCAATCACCATTCTTGTTGTGTTGCAACAAAAGTCTCATCTTTCAGTGAACGCTTCTGCCATTGCTTACATTGATGCATGTCATCAAGCACTTTCAATAAAGTTTTCCTTTTCAAAATCGCGAAACAAATTTTTTATTGATTACTGTCGTTGGTAGTTCTATCTGAAATCGCCAGCAATGAGATTATCTCTCCTGTCTACTTCACAGAAATTCTTCCAACAAATTATAATATTTTGTGTGAATCCAATAGGCATGGTTTTGATGCCAAAGAACTCTTTTTTTATATAAGAGAACTAAAATTTTAATTTTAATGATTGTGAATTTCCTTTCCTTCCTAAGAATTCATCAGAAACTTTAAAAAATCTTTGCCATCTTGATAGTTGGCACGTCATATTGTTTAACAAGACAAAACCAAGCAAAACTATTAACTGAATTCTTCAAACAAAAAAAAAACTTAATACAGAGAGTTTTCATATGCAAAGTATTCTCCATTCATATTTATATATACTTTTATTTAAACCAAATCAAATGAGTAAGAACAAAAAATAGTGGTAAACTTTAATGCAAACAAAAGATAAATATTGCTGTGTGTGGTCTGATTCATGGTTCACAATCACAAACTGCTGTAACATGAAATGCTACCAACCAGTTGCTCTTAAAGATTGGATACAGAAGGAAATCAATCAGAAAATTAATATTTATTGTTTGTAAAGACAAAATTTTGATTGCAACTGTAGCTTTCATTTCGATGGATCACAACCGCAGCACGGCAGCAGCTATGAGTGGTAGCATTTTTTATTTTGTTGTTTTTTTTATATGTAAAATTATTTGCTCCAAACAGCAAACTGCTGGAATTGTTAGTTGCATGGAAACAAATAGCATCCGTACTGTGGTATATGTCCATGGGTGGGTTTAGGTTCATGGGATTGCATAAATAGAAAAATATAAATATTTAACTTGAAAAGTAATATTTTAAAAAAAAACTTCTCTATAACTCGACGATACAAGGGCAGTAGTGGCATTTCAATGTGGAGCACAGATATCTTGGTCCATAAATTTATGGATCGGGGATGGTTCACATTCATTTTATGGCCAGATTG
>JBBPFQ010000084.1:754746-766592 GCA_037974815.1 Kaempferia elegans
CAATTGGATTTACCAACACATCAGATCAAAATCCATTATCTCATACAATTAGGTAAAATATCTAATAATCTATGATTATTTATTTAAAAGTGCTACCCAATACTACAAAAAAGGGGTAGGATCTCAATTGCAGAAATCATTGTTTGTAAGGATCGTCTGTGTGAGCATATTGGAACTCATCTATTGCTTCCATGGGCAATTATAAGAGTCAAATCAAATCGATGGTTGGACTAGGAGAATAAACCACCAAGAAATGGATCTTTTACCAGCACAAATGAACTCATACACCAGAATTGTGACAATCCAGGGTGAATTGATTTACTTGGCTGGCTTTTGGAAAATATAGGCCGACCTAGCAGAGTCACTGATAAATGTTCTAATTTTACCAGAGCCTATCTAAAGTCAAGAATACCCTTTTATATAAGCAAGATATATATGAAAATTTGTCATTATGAATGACGGTTTGTCATTTTTGATAATCTGTTAATGTTGTATTTATCAAATTTGATATTGGTTGGCACCACCTTTATGTCTTTGATCAGACACTGCAAGTCTGGACTCCAAACTGTCTAAAGGCTACAATAAAGGGTTTATAGTTCTCAGTAAGGATGAACCTTTTGGCACTCCTATTAACAAGAAATTACTTGTTAGTCATATGATTAGATGGCTTGAATTTCCTTCATCATACTAACCCATAGATGGCTTGAAGATAAAAGGTCTCACCTACTAAATTCGATCATCAGAAAATTTAATTGCATTGTGTGCTACAGTCCTAATGTGAGTTTCATTAACAATCTTATTATTGTATATGATCTCATTTTCTTTGCAATGACTATTTGAATAACTTTTCAGGTGGATCATTTATTTATGCATCGATTAAATAACAGTGTGGTAGATGCTTCAAATTATTTAAAACAGTTTCCATCCCCTCTAGTTTCCATATTAGCCAAATTTGTTTCTTTTGTGTCTGGAGGCTTCGCTGCAATTCTAATTATAATTGCCTTCTTGGATGAATCTCTACTTGAGGGTCAAGTAAGTTGTCTGTCTTGTGCTCTTTACTATGAATTTCAAGTCAATTATGAGAGTTTGATTTGTGCTTAAATGTGATATCAGATATTTGGTCGCAATTTGTTTTGGTATGCTGCTGTTTTTGGAACTGTCACTGCCATCAGTCGAGCTGTTATAACAGATGAACTTCAAGCTCGTGACCCAGAAAGTGCAATGTCTGTTGTCGTCCAAAACACACATTATATGCCCAAGAAGTGGCGTGGAAGAGAGAATAGTGATGCTGTTCGTGCAGAATTTGAAACCCTGTTTCAGGTATCATACTTGTGCACCCTTATTTCTTGAACTGTATTCTTTGTTATTTCCTTTTATATTAATTAATAAAGTGGTGATAGAAATGGCTTTTTATCTTCAGAATTATAGTTGACCACAAGCAGTTGTTCTAAGTATCAAACAGTTGTTATTTTCTTCATATATGGTTCTCCTTCTCGTTAATACAGAAAATTTAAAATGGAAACATGCACGAGTTCAATTACTAAAACATTTTGCACTTGGGGTTAATTTCTGCATTTGCTAATGATCCCACAACTTAATTTTGGGAAAACATTCATGCTTAGAAAAAACGTCTCGTCTACAACTCTAATTAGATACTGGCTTTTGGTTGAACACATTCCTTAATTTGGAGGGTGTTAGAACTATACCTGCTAACCTGTCTTGCGGAGGCTAAACTTGACACAAATGAATGCATAGTTGTGCATTTGATTGTGATCTAATTGATTTATATTATGCATCTGATCAAATAGTGATGCAGCAGATTTTCATTCGTTGTTCATTATAACAGGGCAACAGATTTTCATCCTTGTTCATTACAACAGGTTGAATTTCTTTAGCATATATTTTCTATGTTCTACAAGTGGTGAAGCACAAAGAAATTCTTTTTATGCTACAGCTCCTATGTGTTCACTGCCTGTGAGTGGCTAAGATGTTATCTGATATATTATTAGTTTTGTGTTACATGAATTTGTTTCAGAATTATATTAGCTTTCCAAATATTATAGACCAATGTCTGAAGCAATTGATCTTCCATTAACAATAGGCTGCTATTAAAATATAGTTACATTTTTAGAAGTGATAATTTTGAAAAGGCTAATCAATGAAACACAACCATATACAGAATAGTTTATATATATATATATAAATGATCGCATGCAATTAAAAACTAAAGATTTCAAGACATTTTAAGAACAGGTACCTAAGACTCTTTAAAAATTGATATGTAAAATTGTTAGCATCAATGGTGAACTTCTTGTTTGCTATAGCAGAAGAGAATATAGGAGATGAAAAGAAAGGTCACGAGTGACTTCTTTTGTTGATTGCAGGCAGAGATGGACTTTAATTTTTAGTTTGACAAGATTAGTTGACTCAAACTCAATAACTTGCCTTTGATTGTGTGAGGGAATCTATGATTTAAAGCATATGTGGTCTCCATCTATATTGCAGATTATATAATTTCTCATCTGAGACCATATTAGGAACTGATATACAATGATAGTGTGTGGGGTCTATTGAGTGCGGTGAACTGCTGCATATGCATGTGCATATATGGACTAGTTTACTAATAACAATGGGTATAGAACATTTGAATTTCTTTAAATCTTAGCTGCTTTAAGTTTCTGATTGGAGCATCGAAAAGTTTCTTATTTGGTTCCTTCTAGTGCAGTACACTGGGATGATGTTACTGGAAGAGATGGCATCCATTTTCGTTACTCCTTATTTGCTCATATTTGTTGTGCCGAAGGTAAAAATTTGCTTGCCATTCATCACTTGCATTATAAGATCATATGCAATTTATTAAATATATATGTATTTTTTACTGAGACACAGCATGTTGATGACATTTTGCAATTTATTTCAAATTTCACGGTGTATGTTCATGGAATTGGCGATGTCTGCAGGTCTGTCTGTGTACTTATGTCTATTATTTTTTAATTAAAGGTTATAGTGCTTGCTCATGAACTTTATTTTGTGTTTTATCTACATGCAGCTTTAGTTCGTTTGACTTCCAAAGCCACGGAAACAGGAACTATGCTTCACCTTCTAGTGTAGAGCGAGATAAGAGTTCCCAGGGCAAAATGGAAAAGTCATTTTTGAGGTACGTTTTCCAGTTGCTTTCCAAGAACTTCGTTCGTGTGGGACAGAATTAAACTATCATCTACTCAAGTTTACTTCTATTTCACAAAGATGTTCATTGGAGAAACATAATGTGTTGTAGAATTCTAAATATCTTATGACATGTTTAATGTTGTAAAATTAGAGGCAGAATTATATCACTGTTCCTTTGGGATTTTGTTCCCATGTTTGGTTGCCAGTTGATTGAGGCTGAAGGTATTTGTTCATCTTGAGAGTAGGAGAATGACCATTGAGATTTCTAATACCTGAAATCATCAGGACACCTTTCATTCATATACCTTTCTTCTATTACCTAAAACCTTATCTTTTCAAATGACATTGTTTTTATGACAGTAAATGCTTGATACCAACAATTTTCCCTCCAACTTTGTGTTGCTGAACTTACCTATTCCACACCCACTGAATTGAACTATATCACAAATAATTATTAATTCATTGCTTATAAAACCAAATATGGACGACGACAACAACCAATTCTTATCCCACTAGGTAGGGTCGGCTCTATAGATCCTTTTACGTCGTTGAGTTCTATCTTCTACTATATCATCATCTATACTTAAAATAAATTTTATCTTATTTTATCATTGCTAATTAAGTCTTTTTTAATCTTCCTCGTTTGATATGCATGCTTGCCATAATTTCACTTAGCCTAACTGGAGCATTTATTGGTCGTCTAAGTTACATGCCCGTGCTATCTTAAAAGTATCTTTCGGAATTTTTCCTTAATAGATGCAACTCTGATTTTCTCTCTAATGCTCTTATTTTTTATTCTGTCCATCCTCGTATTTCCACTCATCCACCTTAACATCCTCATATCTGCAACTCACATCTCTGCTTATGTGCTCGAGTCATAGCCTAACATTCAACTCCATATAATATAGCAGGTCAAACTGCGATTTTATAGAACTTTCCTTTAAGTTTTAAAGGTAATTTACGATCACATAAAACATCCGACACTCTCCTCTATTTCAACCATCCTGCTTGTATTCTATGTAAGACATCTCTCTCAATCCCTTCATCGTTTTGCAAAAATGATTCTAAATATTTAAAGCTCTCAATTTCGGATAAGTCGTCATCACCTTTCTTAACAATTGTCTCATTACGTCTAATATTGCTAAACTTAAATTCAATATATTCTGTCTTTATTCTACTAAGCTTAAAACCTTTCCCTTTTAGTGTTTCCCGCTAAGATTTTAGTTTAATATTTACTCTTTCACGTGTTTCCTCTACCAAAATAATATTATTTGTGAATAATATGCACACTATGGTACTGTGTCTTGAATGTGTGTAGTGAGTACATCCATAATTAGTATAAAAAAATAGAGACTTAGAGCTAATCCTTAATGTAACCCTATCTTTATTGAAAATGTTTCAGTTATTTCGCCTTAAGTCTTTATTTTGGTCGTTACATCCGCGTACATATCCTTAATTAGTTCAATATATGTTACGCTAACACCTTCCATTTCTAGAATTCTCCATAAATTTTTTTTTGGAACTCTAGTATACGATTTTTCCAAGTCAATGAATATCATGTGTAGATCTTATTTTTGTTCAAGATATTTTTCAATTAATTATCTAAGAAGATGTATAACTTCTATTATTGACCTTCAATGTATGAATCCAAATTGATTTTATGTTATTGTGGTCTCCATAATTTTTTTTTATTATTTTTTCTCAAACCTTCATGGTATGACTCATTAGTTTAATACCTCTATAGTTTGCATAATTTTGTACATCTCCCTTGTTCTTATATAAGGGAACTGGAGTATGAAAATAGAAACCAAATATGGAAATGGAAATAAACATCCATTTATGATTCCTTTTCTTTCCGTTCCTTTTCCTATTCAACTTCATTTCATATCCATGTTATCATTACAAACATTTTCAGATACGGTTGAGAGGTCAGATTGTTGCGACGATGCCTTACTCTGGGATACGACAAACATTCATCTGATTTCTTTATCTACATTTGATTCATGTTCTTCTGCAGCTTCAAGATCACCTATCCATATTGGGAACCTGACCTGCATGGCCGTCAATTCCTGTCCAATCTTCACAAATTTAGGGAACGGCAGACCCACCTTGCCTACTCCCGAGCTATTCAGGATAACACATCAGATCATCCATGGAACTCCATGTTCAGATGGAACGACAAACGTGAACTAACACAGAGATTCCTCTCAAGGGAAGTGCAGCAAAACACCCAGGGAATGTCTCCTCGTCACAATCTTGATTATTTGTTGTCAATGAATCCTAACCAAAGGACTCACCCGTATATCCTGGATTGGTATTACACAACGATCTTGCTCGATCCAGCTAGCATTTCAACTGACTTCCACCCATCTGCCAAAGAAGAGATAGCCAGACCATTAGATTCTATGGGGTCACTGCAGAATAAACAATTAAGTGAAATTGTAGATACGGCCTGGCAATCTCAATTCTCAGATAGACTCCAGAGTCATATGGAGGCCTCTACATCCAGACCTTTATTCAGGGAGGACTATGATCTTCAACACCCAGTTTTGGAACCTCACAATATGAACCATTGGTGGAATCGATCTGGTCCACAGTTATCTGTTCCACAGACAAGTTTTATGGAGCCCCCAACCTTTGGCGAGCAACACCTGAATTTCCACCATGATAATGGATCAGAAAGAAGCGAGGAGCAAGCAAAGTCTGATGTTGTTGCCGACGATGAGTGGGAAGCCCCTAACTCCATGTTCAAGACAATGTACATCAACAACTCTGATAACGATGAGGCATTCAATCTTCATTTTACAGATGAAAAAGGCAAGAGTTCTATTGTGGAGACCACTAATCATAATGTTATGCCATCCATGAGCATTCCCGTGAGAATAATACCAAGCAGCAATGATCCAGTGTGGTTCAGAGGAAAATGATATCTAACATTGAAGGGAAGACATGGCGGAGCTATATTAAACAATTCTTGGGGGCACAGAGGGCATTATTGAGAGTTGACTGGTGTAGTAGTGGTATAGAAATGTGATTCTTTTGTAGGTAATATATTCGTTGGTTGGAATACCAGAAACTCTCGACTCTGTAAGGAACCATGTAATCAGACTTGGATGGTGTTTAGCAAATTACATTGGATCATAGTGCAGTTATTACAAGTGCTGTATCATCAGCAATTACTTGTATTTATTAAATAAAATGCCTAATTATGCGTCAGCTTCATTTGTAGCTCTGATATTGATTCAAACATGTTAAGCAGAAAACAATTGCATTGGTCCTGTATGGATTTTAGAATGTTTCCTCCCAGGCAGGTTCTGTTGGGTAAGCAAAAAAACAATTCTGAAATGGAATGGTTCATTTCAGATTCAACTGCTTCTCATATTAAAAGCATTTATTATTATTCTTTATCTTTTCATTTTATTGCATAATCCAATTAAGTGTCTCTCTAGTCTATTCTCATTCTTATTCAAATTTCTACCCCGGAGCTATGGTACAGTGGTAAAAGCATTCAGTTATTTCCTAGGCATTTACTGTTCGATTTCCAACTATGACACATTTGTAAGGATTTTTTTGCTCAAAATGAGGCTCACAACTACGTGATTTTGGGTTTTTGGGCCGCCCACCATAAGTACTTCCTGATTTATCCTGATAACTGATGAGAAACTTTTGTGAAATCGGATCGGTCACCTCAGGCTCGACGTTACTAAGTCTGATTAATTTTTTTTTTATTTATTCAAATTTACATTCTATTCTATTCATTCATGTGCACCAAAAACAGTTCACAGTTTAAAACTTTATAATTTTTTAAAACAGATAATTTTTAATTTTGAAAATTACAAGACACATTGATAATGACAAACTTACCTCTTGATCTTTGATGAATTTACCTAATTTCATCCAAAGAAAAATTACGGTCCTGACTGTTATCATACAAAATATACTCAAACAGATAAAATTTACATTAATTCTGGTGCCCAAACAACCGCAAATTTATAACTAAATCCACAAGTGCGTGATCAATAATCTTAAACAGGAATACCAATCATCTACAGTGGCCTGGGTTGCCAGCGTGAATTGTGTTGTCAGTTCATTTGATCTATGAAAGGAAACATCTTCAAAAATTACATGAGTTTTATGTATTTGCACTTTTTGATGTGATATTTCTCTTTTGTAGGTACGTTAACTTAAAGAACACCCTAAGTTATTCTAGTATTATTTGTGCTAGTATACCAAGGATCATGCGATAGATTTGCAGAATTCAAAATATTTTTTTTAAAAAAAAATAATGTTTGTTACATTAACTGCTTTTCTTTCACTGGCTAAACAGAATTCATTTCTTCAAACAAATTGGCCACCCATGTTCTCTGGTCATCTACGCCAGCAAGGTGCCCCATGAAGTGACAATCAGAGTAGACACCTGATTAGTTTAAAATTGACACATCATTAACTCTGTAGGTAAAATGACTAAGAGATAAGTGTGAATACTTTCACAATACTAAAACAATGAGATTATCCTTAACATTTTCTTAAATTGAATAAAGAGTTGGATTATGGATGTTTAGGGTTGTAAATGAGCCAAGCCGAGATTTAGGGTGTTCAAAATTATTTGATAAAGTAACCGAACTTAAAATTAATTAAACCTTCGAAATGATTGTTCAAGCTTGATTTGGTTTATTTTTTATGAGCTTGAGCTTGTTTGAAGCTTGATTTGAGTTTGGTTCATTTAGATGTTATCGAGCTCTCAATTCATCCTTGGTTTGAGCTTGATTTAAGCTTGGTTCGTTTAGATACTATCGAACTTTCAATTTAAGCTTATTTGATTATTTGAAACTTTTATTTGTTTGATTGATTATTGAACTTGATAATTTAAACTTATTTGTTTATTTTATTTTATTTTATTTTATTTATTTAATATGTTGATAAGAATTTTATTAATAAATATGGTTCATGAACACTATTCATGAATGTTGTTCACAAATGTTAACGAGCTGAACACATACGTGTTCAAGCTTGTTTGTTTAGTTTAACGAGTTATTCAAGCTTATTTATTTAATTGATCTTGTATATATTGAACAAACATAAACAAACTCTTGCCAAACTGAACACCAAACTTATTCACAAACGTTTAATTCATTTATAGCCCTATCAATGTTCACCATTCCAAGTAGCTTGGGGCATGGTGAGAAGACGGAGCATGAATTGGTGTGTGAGAATCCAAGGATACGAGTTGAATAGACATTGCAGGGTGATATGGTGCAGTGGCGGATTATTTTCTTAGTTTCCTGACATTTAAAGATTGAGTCTAAAAAAAAATTTCTCTTGATAGATAATTGACTTAAGAATAATAATTTAATAGATAATTTATTATAAGTGTTTTCCAATTTATCCTAATAACTGGTGAACAATTTCTGTAAAACTAATCCGTCACTCCCAAAATTAATCGGTGTAAATTGGATATATAGTATCAATTAAAAAAAATAGACGTCATTAAAAAAACTATTTACCAATTTAACTTGGGTGAAAATTCATTATGGATTCAACTATAGACATTTCATTGATTTTTTCTGGTGTCATTAAAAAAAATAATAAGCTTTGTTTCTAGATTGAAAAGTTAATATAGAAATTGACAAGCTCAAGGTCGTCCCGTTAAGAACTTTAAGTCAATTCCTGGAACCATTTCATTGCAGCCTTCTAGAACAGTTGACTCATTGATTCACCAATTACCCTTTTGGTACCATTAAATTATGGTCACAGAAAAAAAAGCCTCTCAATTTAAGAAAACCGTATTAAAAGCCTTGTTTTCATCAATTGCTATGTGAAAAAAACAGAATCTTATTAAGGTCTAGCTAACAAGGATGAGTATAAGACTTGGCATATTTATGAACAGAAAGCTATCGACATTCAACAATATCCTAGCCTCATCATCATATTCTGAATTACATTTAGTATGAAGATCTAAGTTAAAAATGCTAAAATGAAGCTTAATATGAGAAAGGTCATGGAGTGCAACAAAAAAAAAGAGATAGGCAAGTTCTATCTGATTTTGAAACTTTCACAAGCACTTACGAACGAAAAAGTTCAATGTCGACTGCAATAAGGATAGTAAGTGCACAAGCAATGATAGGAAACTATTTTTCAACACTATAATTTCCTTGAAGCACAAAATATTACAGATTAACAGCAGCTCTGCTTTATTAGCAACACTGATTACGACAGTAATGTGTTATTTGACATTCTAGCGATCCAATGTGTATCAACTAAATCAAATGGAAATAGATTGCAGCTGAACTCACACAAGGAAGCTGCAAAAGAGTTGTGCAGACACGGTTGCACTTTTTCTCTTCATTGCTAACTGTGGAATGCTGCTTCCAATAGACATTTTCCCTGAGTGATGATCCAGAGGAAGAAAATCCACTAACATGTCTTCTTCACTTGCTGATATCATTTAGTCCGCAGTCATGACTAGAAATTTCCAGTCGAGAAACTTCAAGATGACCCTTGAGACAAACCAAAGATGCCTCTCCCAAAATAATGCGTGTTTTTTCTCCTAATCTTACTCGTACTTCTTCTACTGCTTCTCAGTGGAGTGAGGTAGAAGCGTAGGAGTCCATAGTCAAGGTTACCTGGAGAAGAATAATGGACACTTCGGCTACGGCCAAGCTTGAATTCATTTTTAAATCGCTGTTCAAACTTCATAATCTTCATATCAGCATTAGTGGCATTCATACTTCGACATATACTATGATTCACTCTAAAAGAACCTTGACCAGAACCACTATTTTGCAATACACCACTATTTTCCATGCTTTCCACGTTAGTACTCTTGCGTCCGTGCCAGGTCTCTGATGCAGACCTCTCCAATACATGATCACACTTTTTTACTAAGTCCCGGAAAGAATTACCTATATTCCAATCCCAAACCTTGCTCAATCGGCGAGACTTTTTCCTTCTAATTCTTGAGACGTCGTCCCCTGGTTGAGATGCTTCATAAAGTCTCTCAACAGAAAGAGTTTGTATGATGCCATCAGAGGAAATGGATTTCTCATCAGCCGTTGCCACATTAGCAGTAACTTTGCATCTGCCAATGTCATCAATAGTTTGGTTGCATTTTCCAGTGGTTTCATCATGCATGTCTCTCTCAATTCTTGTCAAATCATGGCCCCATTCTTCGCGGCAAGAAAATGAACATGCCAACGCCCTGCTCACCATAGAACCATCCCATGAATGTCTAGGAGGGTCCCAGGAGTTCCTGCCCGAATTATGGCATAACATCCAGTCACAAGATTGCCGTAAGTTAAGCTTGCTTTCTGACTGATTATCCTCAGATACACAACTAGTTTTACCATCAGGCATTTCTTCCTTCTTTGAAATGCTCCTTGTTCTGCATGAAAATCCCTTCTTTGCAAATATCAATTTGAGCCAAAGAGTTACACCTCCATCCTTTTGCTTCCTCTTTTCGGAGTCACTGATCTCTTTGGCAATATAAGCACTAATAGTAATCCCTTCATAAGAATTGACATCATTCTCCATCATCTTGGTTCCTCCACAAGAGCCGATTTTGATGTTAGCATCCTTGGAGGAATTGCCATCATCAGAACAAATTTCAAATTCACAAGCATTTGATGTTGACGGCAAAGTTTTGTCTGGCACACTACGTAGAGTTCCGTTAGCATCCAAATCATCGTCCAGTTGAAACAAATATTGGAGAGTCTTTCTAGTCCTGATTTCACTAGTTTTACTCTTGACATCAGGAACTACCCCTGGGATCTCAACTATTTCACTCTGTGTGTCTCTAGGCTCTTCCACACTCTGTCCAGCAGTTCCTACATTCGACAACCTCTCAACCAAGCAAGTGGGACAGAACCCAGTGAAGAGCTGAGCCGGATGTCTGACACACCTAGAGAGGTTATCATTTTCCAGGTTCATCTTTACAAAAATACTTAACTCCAAAGTAGTGAACTAGGGAACAAGCATCAGATTAAGTTAGTGAAAGCCAAAATCTCAACTTCTTACCAATGAAGGGGAGAGAAATACCCTTGCTAAAGAAAGTTACGGGGAGAAATATGATGAACACTCAAGTTCTGAACGGCATTGCAGCAAAAAAGGTTCCCCGAACCAATTTCTCAAAATGGAACAGCAGTCTTGCAAATCAAATATTAGAATCAGCTGAATGAAAATTTTGAACAAGAAGAAGCTCAAGAGGAACTAAGCAACGGAGAACCACCCCAAATTTCGAATCCTATTAAAAGGATCTCAAATGCAGTCGAAGCCAAAGAAACCTACGAGAATCACGTCCAACAGGAAACCAACGTTTAGTTCGTACTGCTCAAAGCTAATTGCAACCCTAGATCAGAACAATGCTAGAAAAGGAGCGAAACGTACCCTAGATCGACGAATTTCGAATAGACATTCGGGAACAACTACACGTCTTTTCAGCATTCGACAGAAAGAAACGAAGTCATGTCGCCGAATCCGGTGCAAAAGTCTCTGAATCGCAGCCTTTCCCACGCGCACGGGGAAACCCTAGAACGAAGCGAATCCTGAAACCGCCCCAATTAGGATAATACCCAAAACCTCAACCTGGGAAAACCGTCGACGACGGTCGACATTTGGCATATGACTAATTTACCCTTGTTCTTCTCGCACAAGATCGGAAGAGCCACTGCGGTTCATGAGTT
>JBBPFQ010000084.1:808995-820195 GCA_037974815.1 Kaempferia elegans
TCCGAATGTCTGACATCACCCAGGCGACCGGAAGTGACCAGAGGCGACCGAGATTAACCTGGAGAAAAGTCAACGTGTCATTGACTTTTCCACGTCTGGGGCACCCGGACCTTGTCTGGTTGCCCATACCACCTAGGGCGCCTGGGTGGTCCGTGGAGAGTCAGCTTGCGTGATAGAGGCTCTCGGGCGCCCGGACCAGTCCAGGCGCACGGGAATGGATAAATTCTTATCAGGTTAGCGCGACAAGGCATTGAACAGATAATTGTTGGGAACCTACGTGGGGGCGCTCGAACCTCGTCCAAGCACCCGGGAGACCCTCGAGATGAAATTTGTTAGAGCTATAAATAGAGCTCTATTTCTTCATTCTAAATCATTCCAAGCACTTGTAAACTCTTGCATTCATGCCTTAATGTTCTCGAGCTTCAAAAATCTGTACGAGGCATCTCCGCCTCCGAAGAAAGAGATTTTCTAATAGCGCTTCAATCGTCTTGGAGTAAGGATCCCTTGATCGTGATCCAAGTAAATTCTCTGAGTCTCGTATACTAGTGTTTTCTGTTTATTTATTCTTTGTATTTAGTTTAGTTTTAATAGTCTAGAAAAGGTATTTTAACTTGTAGATTATCATACTTCGTTCACCTGCCCAAAGGGTCCAACAAGAGTCAGGCTTGTAATCCAGATTACATGCTATTGAGGGCGGGTGGTGGCTGACAGCGGGTGATTGTCGGCCGATGAGGAAGGTGGTGTCGACAAATTTGTTAAAGGTTTGGTTTGATGATATGAGATTAATTAGAGTTATATTTAACATATAAATCTTATGGTTAAAATGTAATCCAAATTAATGTTATTAGCCTTTTAATCCAAATACAAAAGTTCATTATCTTTTATAATCCAGATTATATTATAAATTTAAAATTATATCAAATAAAATAATCAATCTTATAATAAAATTTTTATTAATCTATAATACTAATTAATCCTCATCAATCAAAGGCAGCCTAAGTGGTATATTTTATTCTATTGAAGAGACGTTGGGCCCAAACCACTCCGTGCGTTTGAAGCCCATTAAGAGCTCTGGTTTTCTGCGTTGATACGGAAAGGAATCCAGGGAAGTTTAAATATTATCGTGGACCAGAGGATCTGAGCTGATTTATTTCTGCATTGAAAGGTCTGAATCCATGGCGTCGATCGCACGCATGTCGTCGACCCTTTCCTGCCTACTTTACTAATTTCTCAACAATTTTTTCTCTTGTTTTTAGTCAAAGTTTTCAATCAAATAGATTGCAGCAATGGCGTCTCAGTTGCTGTTTCTCCTCGTCGTCACCGTGCTGCACTTGTTCTTTCTCCTTCTCCAAGCAGGATCGCTGGGTTTCCTTGCAAGGGCGCTGCTCCGGTGGAAGTCTACCCTCGCCGGCCGGTGATCGTCGAGCTACAGTTGTCTGGTATGTCCCTCGACGGTTCATTCCACGCGCTTTAAACTTCTCGCAGCTTGGGTCGTCGCTTGCGCACCTCAACCTCACTCACAGCCACCTCGGCGGCAACCTTCCTCCGGCCATTTCGGGCCTCTCCGGGCTCGTGTCGCTTGACCTCGCATTCAACCAACTGAGCGGTGAAATCCCCGCCGAGATTGGCTCCGTGAGGAAGCTCCGGTTCTTGAGCCTTAGACAAATCTACTAGTCGGTCCTTTGCCTCCGTCGTTGAGTAACCTCACTGAGCTCGTGCAATTGCTCCTGGGCGAAAACAACTTGGCGGGTGCAATTCCTGAAGGCTTGTGCAGACTCCACGAGCTCCATACCTTCTTCTTTATGACTTTATCCAACTCGACGAAACTCTATTTCTTGAGCCTTAGCAGAATCACTTAACTGGATTCATCCCCCATGCATGAACTTGGAAACTTGATCCACCTTCAATTCCTCTCTATCTTGGACAACAAGCTAACTGGCACGCTCAACCCATCCTTGGCCCATCTGACCAAGTTGCAATCTCTATCAAAACCACCTCTCTGTTTCAATACCTCCTTCCCTCGGCAACTTAAGGAACCTTACTGACCTTCGCTTGTTCATCAATCAATTATCTGGCCCTTTGCCTCCTGAATTCAACAACATCACGGGATTTACAGCACTTTTGTTGTCAAGTAACAACTTCTCTGAACATTTGCCGAGGAGGAGCCTTGCAATACCTCTCTCTCAGTGGCAATAGCTTCGGGGGTCCCTTTCCTGCCACTTTGAAAGATTGCACAAGCTTATTAACTGTCTCTCTTGACCACAACCAGCTCACAGACAATGTATCAAAAAGCCTCGGAGTGTATCCACAGCTTTCGAACATGGATTTGAGTTTCAACAGATATTCTGGCACATTGTCACCACAAATTGGAGAATGGCTCAACTTGACATTCTTGAGCATCTCAAACAACAAAATCACAGCTGCCATACCAGAAGAGTTTGGACAGTCGACACAAGTGCGAGATTTGGATGATTAATTCTCCCAACTCACTGCAAGAAGAGATTCCGAAGAGCTTAGGTACCTTAACTCTACTCTTTAAAATGAATTTCAGTGATAATAGTCTTGTCGGAGATCTACCACAGGAGTTTAGAATGATGCCTAATCTTGAAGTACTTGATATGTCAAGCAATAATTTGACAGGAACGACACCTTATCAAATCGGAAATTGCTTGAAACTCCGTTTGCTGAAGCTACACCACAACAATTTCAGCGGAATTCCTGGTGAATCTTCAGACCGAGCTTGATATCAGTCAGAACGCACTCACAGGGGAGATGCTGCAAAATTTGAACCTCTCGCACAATCGTTTGGCGGGCAGTCTTTCATCTTCCTTAGCCGACATGGTTAGCTTATCGACTTGTCATACAATGGATTTGGAGGGCCTGCTTCTGATATCAAGATTTTCAGAAATGCTCTGGTACAGTGGTTTTTACAAAATTAACAAAGATTTGTGTGGCGAAGTGAAAGGTTTGCCTCCTCGTGCTTCATCTGCTACCACAGCAGAGGATGGGAGACAACACTATAAAATTATCATTGCATCTGTTCTTGCTTCTGCGGCCATCTTGTTCTTCCTACTTACGATTGTTAGTGCCATGTTACATCGAGAAAGAAGGAAGGAATCACATATGAAGTCTGATGTAAATAATCATCACAATGAAAGTATTCAGTATAATGAATTTTGATGGTCAGTATGCTTACAAGGAAATCCTTGAAGCCACAGAAGATTTCAGTGACAGATTATGTAAGGCAAAGCTACCAAGTGGTGAGATCCTTGCAGTGAAGAAGCTTCACTTATAGGAAAATGAAAACGTTTTCAGCCACAAAAGCTTCGAAAATGAAATCAGTGCCCTCACTCAAATTCGACATCGAAATATAGTCAAGCTTTATGGGTTATGCTCCTCCTCATTGCAGCATAAGTTTCTGGTGTACGAGTACCTGGAGAAAGGAAGTCTGAAGTGCATCCTTCAAAGTGAATTAGCAACTGAATTGGATTGGGAAAAGAGAGTGAACATTATCAAAGATGTAGCTCATGCCTAGAGCTATATGCATCACGATTATGCCCTGCCCATTGTTCATCGAGACATAACGAACAGCAACATTCTATTTTGACAGTTCTTCATGTGGAAAGAAAAAATAGTAACATGCAAGTGTAAGGAACTATGTTAAAGAGAACCATCCAAAGAAATGAAATATAAAAAAGGAATTCTATCATATTAATGAATGCACACGATAAATACATTACGGAGTTTGCTCCTTTGTCGAAAGATCAGAAACAGTAGAGGATGCCAAGCTCTCAGCCCTCTCTCTGGATTCAACTAACATTGAAACAACTTCCCGCATCGCTGGTCGATCCAGCGGTGATGTATTTGTACATAACAAAGCAAGTTTCATAACCACAATCATGTGGTCTACCACCAATCTATCTTGCAAATCCAGTCGAGAATCGAGGATTCCAGAATTCAAAGAATTATTTCTTATGTAAGTCCATACCCATGTAACAAGGTCACCTCCTTGGTCTAAGGGTTGCACAGCGGTTCTTCCGGTCAATAACTCTAGTAGGACAACTCCGTAGCTGTAAGTGTCGCATTTCTCGGTCACTTTCATTGTATATGCGTATTCTGGCAAAAAGGGTTTCATGTGAGGGTGGGATAGATGAATACAACTTCAAGACTTGAGAAGATGAATCATAAAATAGGTAAGCAAGCAGGAAATAAACAGCAGGTAACACAACATCATAGCAACGACAAAAAATGGACTACACATTTCTATTCAGTCATAGTAAAGAAGCAACACATTTCTTAATAAGGCAACACTATTTCTAAAGAGTAACAGAAACTAACTGAAAGAAACAAAGAACATTGGCTTTCAATGTGACTTACCGGGTGCTATATAACCGTACGATCCAGCAACAGCAGACATTGACTTAGACTGTGGCATGTCAATTATCTTTGCCAATCCGAAGTCTCCGACATGAGCTTCAAAGTTGTCATCAAGTAAAATGTTGTTCGACTTGATATCCCGATGAATGATTCGTGGCTTGCAATCGTGGTGCAAGTATGAAAGCCCCTCAGCAGCACCAAGAGCAATCGTGTATCGGGTGTCCCAGTCAAGAGAAGAAGATTCCCCGTGAAGCAATTCGCCAAGGCTGCCTCTTTGCATGTATTCATAAAGAAGAAGGTTGGAGCCCTGATGAAAAAAGAAACCATATAGTTTCACAATGTTTCTATGTCTGATCTTTCCGAGAGTCAAAATCTCAGCCTGAAAGCTGTTCTCTGAATTGTTACCCTCTCTGTTAGATGCAAGCTTTTTCACGGCGACTGTCAACCCCGATTGCATGACGGCCTTGTAGACTGTACCACAGGCACCTTGTCCAATTACATAGCTCTGATCAAAATTGTTTGTGGCTGCAACTAGCTGATCGAAGGTAAAACTTTCTTGTGGAGAAATGTATGTACCGGAAGCCGAAGTACTCGATTGCTTGTCGTGCAATGGTGCTACTGTCTCCAGAGGTCTTCTCAAGGTATATACGATTAGAGCAATAAGAAAAAGAGAGATTCCTCCAATGGCAGCTGCAACTATTGCAATTATCCTCCCCAAGGATGCACTAGTTTCAGCTGAAGGAAGAGATGCAGATGTAGACAAATCACATTGAGCAAGAGGTCTACCACAGAGGCCTTTATTACCAATAAAGCTACTACTATCCATATTTTGATACAATGGAATAGGAGGAATAGGTCCTGTGAGATCGTTATGTGAAACATTTAGTTCGAATAAACTCGATAGATTGGCAAATGTGGACGGGATTTCACCAGTCAAGTGGTTATCATTCAGTAGAAGAAATACCAACATAGCAAGATTGCCCAGTTCTTCTGGTATGCTTCCTGAGAGATTATTGTAGCTGAGATTCATTGCAATTTGAAGAGTTGAAAGCCCACCCAATTCCTTTGGTATTTCACCAACAAAATCATTTCCACCTATCTGCAGCTCAGTCAGATGAGAGAGTTCCCCTACGATGGACGGTATTTCCCCTGATAATCTATTATCGGAAAGTATCAGCCGTTCCAACTGAAGGAGGTTCCCAATTTCATTCGGTACTGTTCCACAAAATCGATTCTGGCTGAGGTCAAGTCTCTGAAGCATCTTGCAGTTAAAAATCTCCACAGGTATGCTTCCTCCAATCAGATTGGATGAAATGTTGAACACTACCAACTGTGACATGTTGCCTATCTCCCCCGGCAAGTCATGCGCGAAGAAGTTGTTAGGAAGGTTGAGCCACTGCAAAGCTTTGCATCGCCCTATCTCTGATGGAATGGGGCCACTGAATCTGTTCTCATCTAACTCGATGGTAGTAAGATTAGCCAGACTGCATAAATCAGATGGAAAGCTTCCTGTGAGTCTGTTGTTACCAAGACGAAGCTGCACCAAGGATTTACAGCTAGTAACTCCACTAGGAATGTTCCCAGACAACAAGTTCGAACGAAAGTTCAACAACATAAGATTTGAGTGTCTGCAAAGATGCCTCGGTATCTGCCCGGTGAGGTTGTTATCTGAAAAATCAACCACCCAAAGTGGGCTGTATAAGCCAAGCTGCTGAGGAATCATGCCCGAAAGCCTATTATCAAAGAGTTGCAATTGGATCAGATCAGGAAGATACTGCAATCCGAGAGGAATCCAACCAGTGAGAAAGTTGATGGAGAGATCAACCTTCTTCAAATTCTTTAGCCCACTCAGTTCAGGTGGAATTCTACCAGTAAGCATATTCTGAAACAAGTAAAGCAACTGCAAACTCTTAAGTTTACTAAATTCAGATGGTATTTCTCCTGTCAAAGCATTCTCTGAGAAATCTATTTCTTTTACCTGTGTGAGACCCCCAATCGTTTTCGGAATTGTCCTGTTTAATGAATTCCTGTACAAATACAGGTACTCCAAATTCTTAAGGTTTCCGATCGCTGAGGGTATACTGCCCGCTAGATTATTCTGGTAAAGTGCAAGTATCACAAGGCTACTGCAGTTACCAATCTCCTCAGGGACGATCCCAGAAAGATCATTGTCCCAGAGAATCAGATCGGTCAAGTTCCTCAACCTCCCAAGCTCTTTGGGAATCTCACCTCCAAGCTGGTTCTGGGCAAGTCCAAGTACTTTCAAGTTCTGGCATTCACCTATCTCGGCCGGAATGCTTCCGGATATCAGATTTTGCCCTGCTCGAAATATGGTTAGGTCCTTGAGCTTGCTCATGGAACGTGGCAACTGACCTGTAAGGTTGTTGCTGTAGGCCACAAGCTCAACAAGTGATGAAAGGTCTCCGATTGAGTCGGGCAGAGAGCCATGGAGCTTGTTATTACACAAATTGCATTTCAACAATGAGGAAAGGGCACCTATCTCAGGAGGGATTTCGCCTTCAAAATTATTATTATTCAGCAACAAAACCTCTAATTTGGTGCAATTACTGATTTCCCTGGGGATTTCTCCCGACAACTCGTTGAATGAAACATCAAGATAAGTAAGGTGAACCAGTCCACCGATGCTAGGTGAGATGGTTCCTGATAGATTCATGGAGCTGAGATCAAGGCCGAGAACAATCTGGTTGTTGTCGGAACTGCAATTCACACCCTTCCATCCACAAGAAGTAAGATCACTAGGGTCCCAACTATCAAGGTGGTTTAGTGAATCCCCAACCTTGCTTTTTAGTTCCAACAGATATTGTCCTTCTACATTTATTCCTTCAGTAATAACAGTGAACATGAAAACCAGTAACACTAGAACCTTGAGAATCATCAGAGCAAAACCTCGTCGGAACGTCAAAGTCTCTGGCATATTAGCAATCAAATTACAAGACTAAAGAGCTGGTGCTAATGGAAGTGAGGCCTCAGAGAACCAAGACAAAAAAATACAAGCTTTTAGTCACCTTCTTTACTTCATTTATAGTAAATCCTCATTTTCCTGACATAAACAAAATCATGAGCGAAACTATAAAAGTGAAAAGCAACAAAAAGGCATGCATACCTTCATAGTTCCGGAGCCTGAATTCTACAACTTGTAGATGAACTTGTCTCCAGGGAGTTTTGGAGACGATTTCTTCAAAGATGAAGAAGGCTGTTTCTATGTCAAACTTAACTTTCTTTTAGCAACGAATCCGATCAGTGATTTGAACGAGCAATCAGGAAAATCAAGGCTCCACAACTGCATCTCCCTTAATTTGATCTCAAACAGATAATCTTACAAAAAGCTTGCAGTCACGAGTCTAAGCATACCAAACATGTGAGTGATATTCTCACAACCAGAGTTGAACTGTAGAAGTCCACAAGTGGTCCAATAAATTAGGACAGCTCCGAATCCATCTCCACTTTTACTGAATTCTCGTGAAAGACGCCAGCAATTTCCCAATTACAACGTCCACATTTACGCGTCCCAAATCGCTTTCTCTACCACAGCGGTCGAGATAATTGCCCAAGACTGCAATCTGTAAACTTGAAGCCTCAGTCAGTTACGGCACCAAAATCCTCATCTTTCTGCGAAGAAATCTAACATTTTCAGCAAAACGATAGCTTTCAAACAAGACCGGACAAATCAACTGGAATCCAACAAAATCCAGACAAATTCCTTGGCGAAAGAGACGCGATAAAGGGCAAGATTCACAAAAGATACAAAACAACTTGGGAAGTCTTCATGTGAAAAATGAGCCTTATGTTTCTTCTTTTCTTCCGCCTCCTTCGACCCTCATGCAACGAATCCGCCTGATTCAATCTTTTTCCGTCCTGTAAGCACGCGCCCACGCCTCCACATCGCCTGCCCCGCTCTTGGCCCCATCCACTCTCCCACCCAGCATCAAAAAGGAGGCACCTTTGAGAAGAAGGATTGAAGAGGGAGAGCGAAGAAGGGAAGAGAAAGAAACCAAACTAGCAGTCGACACGAAACTTCCAAGCATTCAATCTCACATTGAGATCCACTAGATGCCGAACTCCAGAAAAATATCGATTTTAATACTTTTGTGCAAGGTGTGCCTTGGGCTCGAACTACAAGACTAGTTTTTTACTGTTAGATTAATGGCGTGGAACTCTCTAAAGTAGAGTGCCTTTTGATTTACATGCTTCTGAACAAATTCCAAGATGGATTTCCGCTTCTCTTCATTTTACTGTCAGACATTCTCTTCATTTTACTTGACTGTGGAAAATTCACCAAGATGATTATAGTGTAGATTCTCTAGCTTGGTCAAGTGAGATTTGGTCATTAGAATAAACCATGCAAAAGATTGGTCTCCAAGAAAAGTCTAAACGAAGGGACTAGCTTGGGTGTCTCTGTGACTACTGCCACATTTTTATATTTTATTTCACAATCATTAAGTCTTTTGTTATGATAGAACAGTATGATTAGTTCTTGATTCTTGGTATTGGTAAGTGTACATTTCAACACAAACACATCATCTAGTACATAGTTATGTATATATTAATAAAAAAATAATCTGAAAAAGTACTCCTTAGCCCCTTAAATAATAGCAAATGGATGATTAAACTCAACCAAATTTAGTTGACCTAATTAATCTACTACATTGTTAATAATTTTGCCTACACCTCTACATATTATATTTTTGAAATTTCCATATCACCCCGAAGATTTGCTAACTCCTAATTCCTATGAAGTTGATAACTCTTCGACAAATTAATTAAATATGATATAGTGGATCTCCATTGATCTTCTTTTCCCAAATGCCATGATCACCTCAAGCCAGCAAAGAAAAAGAGGGGGAAAATCCTTATCACATTTCACTTTATTCTTAACGTAGAAATCTCTTCTGTTGTAGCAAAAAGATGATAACTTTCATTCTAGGATTCTTTTGGGACAGTCTCATACGATCTGAAAGAGAAGTAAATATAAAGATTTCATCCAGCACGGTAGCCCTTTGTGTGAGGGTCAGGTGACCAATAAGATATTGGATGGATCGATCCCACGACTTATTATAGCAACCCAAGTAACTACATGTATGGTCTGAAAGAGACACGTTCACTCCACCGTTCCTTGCTTGATCCATCATCTCCTTTTTCCAATGCCTACTTCCTTTTTGTTTATTTATTTATTCTGTGGGGTTCATCTATTTTTCACTTTATTGTAGTTCTATAAAATATAAAGAATCCTCTAAATCTTGGAAATCATTCTAGATAATAATACAATTTGATTTTAGTTTTAGTAAAAGAGAAAAGAGAAAATGTTTTCCTAAGGAATGATTCAAAGAAAGAATGTGAATGAATTTGGAAGTGTTTTATACCATCTTTTATATTGTTAATATTCAGCCTTGAAGATTACAGAATAACCTTAAACATATTTATTAAAGTGGAATAAAATTAACAATTCTCTCAATAACTCTAAACTTATAAACCAGACTCTAAATAATAATCTAGATTTAGTGCAATCTAAGTATTCCCCAAAGACAAATTCCTTCGTCGTTGCTTGTCTCTCCACCGATGAGCTTTGAGTACCATCCGCTAGTACTAGAACAATACCTAGAGCTTCTTGAAGGAGAAATACCTCGACGTTATCCATGTTGTCTAGCTCCTTCAGTTACAATGTTAGTGACAGGCCTGAGGCTAAGGGAAATCTCTATTAATTGTCTTCATTGCTTGAAGAGACAACACCACAATTAGCTCCAGAAATCATCAAAAAAAATATTGTTTAATGAAGTAGATTGCTCATGTGTAACTAACTGATGGACCAAACTCTATCCCTTTCTTCGCCCATGCCTAAAAGAAAGGCCCCCCACAATGTTTCAGTGGTAATCTGATGTGTTCACTTTGCTCACAAAAGCCACTTTGGTGCCTGTCACACTCACCACTAACCGAGAGACACTATCCTCTTTGTTGATGATGATGTCAACCCTGACCTATGGCACTTGATTGAGGTATGCACTTGGGCTGAACCTTCTTGCTCAATCTTGAATGATTAATCATGTTAATCACTCATTCTTAGGGTACTATGATCATTATCAAGGCACTCAAATTTTTATAGATGTAGCTTTAAAGAAAACTAGAGCACTGGTAGCAAACATTTTGATGAGAGCATGTGGCCTGGCCATGGAAACCAAGTTGGTAATCGGATTAAATATAATTTCCTCTCACCTGCTCTGTTTCATCTTCTGAAAATCATATACATTTTTTAAGTAGAAAGAGTTGAATTTTTTTTTGTTTAAATTTTATTGGATCTGAATGGTCGACTACAAGAGAGGTGTGAAAAAATGACTAAAAAATCAACAAAACAACACTGGATTCGATGATCAAGAGCAACGAAGAAAACCCCAGCTGACAAGGTTGGCAACAAAGAAACTTTAGAGCAAGAACACCAGAATCAGTCTCATTTAATGGTTTTCCATTGGTTGAGAGAAGTTACACATGCAGTTTGGAGCATGGCGATTGAATTGGATCTTCAAAAAATGAGAGAGAGAGAAGAAGAAGAAGAAAAACGAACGAACAAACTTTGGCACTCTATTTTTAGTGGAAAATTGATGTTGTTTACTTAGGCTTCAAAGGCCAATAGGCCTAATAAATAAATAAATTAGTTCTCTCATTTCGTGCATCACTATAAGTGGTGTCGAGATGTACACACATTTGGACATACAACCATTTTTGCCAGTGATTAGCAATGATTCAGGATTATAGGATTAATGGAAACACAAGCATAAATAATGAGTGAGACAATCATACACTAATTTAATCC
>JBBPFQ010000084.1:969108-982671 GCA_037974815.1 Kaempferia elegans
CGGTTAAATAATTTATTTTGACAGTTTGTGAGTTATTTATAAAATAAATTAAAAAATTTATAAGTTCCAAAATAATTTATAAATTATTTTATAAAACTTACCACCTCAGTCAAACACCTGGGAGAGAGAGTGTTAGCACCAGCTGTGTGCATAACAACTAATAACTAAAGCATTACCTTCCTCCCGCGGCGCTGACAGGTGCGTCGCCGCCTTTTATATATTCGTCGGGAAGATTCCTTTTGGCTGAACCAGTGGAAGGCACTTTATTATTATAGTTCCCTTTCCCTTCTCCTCTGTTCTTCTCTGGTTCTTCGCTTCCTGTCTTCTATTTGGGTTTCCTCCTCCCACACGCTTCCCCGCCGCAAAGCCAGCTCTTTTCCTTCGTCTTGATGGATTCCTGAGAGGTTTCTCGCGGTTGCCGGGCTCATGGCGACTGTCGAGGATCTTGGCGTCTCGGCGTTCATCAACATTTTGAGCGCATTCGCATTCCTCATCCTTTTCGCTGTCCTCCGGATTCAGCCCGTCAATGACAGGATTTACTTTCCGAAATGGTACATTACCGGCGGGCGCAAGAGCCCCTTGGTGCGCGGCCGCGGGGTCAGCAAGTTCGTCAATCTCAATCTCCGGACCTACTTGACGTTCCTCAACTGGATACCTGGAGCTCTTAGGATGAGTGAGTTTGAGATTACTCAGCATGCTGGGCTGGATTCCGCTGTCTATCTCCGGATCTATATTATCGGGTGAGCTCTGGAATTTTGCTGCTTTTTGTAGATTTTTTCCCCCACGTTTGATAATCCTCTCCGGATTTGAGTTCTTTTTCACTGTTTTTTCTTTCACCCCTGGTTTATCGGGGGAAAAGTCTTCTACTCAGATAGTGGACAGATCTCTATCTTATGACTTCTTAGTGAAAGGGTTTTCATTCGAGTTAGTGATCTGACCTTGAACGATACCCAAGCAAGGTTATTAATTTTGAATTTTAATTTTGGCAGCTTTTAGTCGAAGACTTTTGGTAATTTTTAATGAACTAGAAGGCTTCAACTTCCCTTATGCTGTATTGTAGGGAAAGCTTAATTATTCATCCCCCTTAGAACTAATCTGCACAAATTAGATGGAAAATATGATCATAGTCAGCTTCCTTGCCGACGTCGCTGCTTCGGCCTCTACTAAATTTTTATTTTCTTTTTTTCTTAAACAATGGAAATAGCGTGAACACCATTTACAGCTTCCAATATTTTAAAGATGCCAAATTGTGCAATCTAAGAGATGCTCTCGACAGCCAGCGTATAATACTGAGATTATGCATATATTATCATCTATAAAAGCATCATATAACCAGCAGCAAGCTGAGCTATGAGCCGAGAAGAACAAGGGAAAGAGCAGCTGGACTTGGTTATAACTAGATTGGCAAAGCTCTTTGTTCAGTGACCACATATGATTGGTGCAGGAAGAAGTAGAGGCCTTTCCATATAACAGACACTCTACATTTTCAGAGCTGAAGGTCCATTCTACTGTGTAGAAGATTTCTAATATCAACCCTGCAGCCATCAAAAATGCCCTTTCAGCGGTGAGCCCATAAAACAGATAACCAACTAACCAAGCATTTAGCCATATGGTTGGTGCAGGAAGAAGTAGAGGCCTTTCCATTTAACATACACTCTACATTTTCATGGCTGAAGGCCCATTCAACTGTGTAGAAGATCTCTAATATCAACCCTGCAGCCATCAAAAATGTCCTTTCAGCGGTGAGCCCATAAAACAGATAACCAAGCATTCAGCCAAGGTGAATGTTGCACAAGGTATCAAAATTGGTCAACAAATCTGTTGGTCTATTTAATAAAATCAGCGTTACACAATTATATAACCTCATAATATTTTCCATCTAGTTATTACTGTGAAGCAATCAACAAATAGATGACTAGTGGTTTCATTGTTAGAGGCCAAATGAGGTAGACTAATGCAGTTGCAAAGCATACAAGCTGGATCTTCCATAAATGTATACTTCCTTGCTAGTCTATCCTTGGTATTTAGTTTATTGTGTGGTGCTAACCAAGAGAAGATTTTCACCTTCAAGGTGGGTAATAATGCCAAATCAAATGAGCCAAAGGATTTGATACCCCACAGTGAGCTAAGAAGTGGATGTCTGATAAAATTGACAATTGAGTATTGCAAGTCCATTGCCAGCAGAATGGAGTAGCACTCAAGATTGGCTGAATAGTCATAGTAGTTGAATAGAGACTGAGCATTTCTTAGCTAAGAAGCAACTGTGTATAAAAAATACCAGGGGAGAAATAATTGAAGTTGAACTCATTAATTCTGTTCATCTAGTACCTACATGAAGGAAAAAAGAATAGAAATGAATGGTTTGGACGCATACCCGCTTGACTTATAGTATACCAGAAAGAGAAATCTGAAGAGCGTGAAATGGTGAACTCCATACTCAAGGAACAAATAGCTGGAACTATCCAAATATCCCTCTAAATATGAGACCGTCTTCAATTTGGGGAAGCTATTGGTCATATGGAAGAAAAGAAATAAGAATGGAAGGCCAAAATGTTCCAAAACGGTTTCCGGGTATAGTAAAAAGTGACCATCGACAACGTAATTAGGCTAAATCCAACAATCTAGTATCTGAAATGCCCAAACTTCCTAACTATATTATAGATGCAGCCAAAGCACTGGAAGGAGATGATGTGAAGCTCGAAGGTGCTGAAAGAACATTCCTTGGTGGCGATTCATCTTATAATGTAATGTTGGGAGGAGTAGGAAACGACATTATTGATCAATAAACCATGGAAGAACTGACATTAAAAGAAGGATCACTGCCAAAGTTCAAGTGACAATAAATCTTACTCACAATCTGTCCCCATAATCTCAATCAGGTTTTCCAACTCCCAATTGATAATCAAGGTAATCTATGGGCAATTCTTGATACTGACATTTAAAATGTTGCTGCAATATACTCCGAGATGCTTTGTACTGCAGAAATCAGAGAAGGTAGAATAATTATATTTCTTATGTTAATGGGTTAGCTATCACATAGGTATAAATATGACTTTGGCATAAACCTAAACCTAAAGTGCAAATGAGGGACTAAAGCCCTACATCAATAACCCACCCTGTTAATACTAGTTCCTCTTACACTCATCCTGAAGCTGTAGCATAGATAGTGTCTATGTCCAGCTTGTTGTATGAACTAGAGAAACTTCTCATAAGCAAACTATAAATTAGACTCAAGGAGAAAAGTAAATTGCACTTACATTAATATCTAAAATGTAATTTGATAAAATAATATTGGTAAATGCCAGTTCATTTTGATTCTGAGAATGAAAAAGGTAATTATTCCTACTTATTTTGTCCTCTATTTAAACATATTTTAATATTAAATAAATCAATCCTAATGTTTTTTTCCATAAAAATTAGTTCCATGATCACAAACACTGTTGGAATTGAAAAAGAAAGTGCCATTTCAATCAATAAACTAGCTTATATGTATGTGCCAATTGGTTTTGGTGCGGTCATACAAGACCCCTGATCTCTCGTGAATCGTATTAACAGGCTTTATTTTCTCGATAAACAATACTATTTCTAGGAAAATTGCAACACTTTGATGTTCAATTGATATTCATAGGTTAGTTAGTGTACAAAAGGTTCCATTGAAGCATAACTGAAAGGTTATTGAAGTTGGTTTTCTTTTTTAATTTAACTCATAAATGGGCTGTTTTTTTGTATATCTTATTAGTGTATGGTCCTTGTGGTTGTATAAGAAAAATGAATTTGTGTGTTGTTATCTATTTCTTATTTTTTTAGTTTTTGTGTTTTCTTGCTTCTAATACTTAATGTTGCATGCATCTCTACTACTGCTGCTAATTTGTGGTAGTACAATGATTTGCTCAATAATTGTCTCTATGCCTTCTTCAGGCTAAAGATTTTTGTGCCAATCACAGTCCTTGCACTGTTGATACTAATTCCAGTTAATGTATCTGGTGGAACACTATTAAGCATCAACAGAAATATCATGTTCAGTGACATTGATAAGCTTTCAATTTCAAATGTTAGTAATGGATCTCAAAGGTATACCATTCATCTCTATTTGTCAATGCTCTTCATTCGGACAACAATAATTGATATGTTCCAGTGTTGCATACATATAATTTTGTTTTTTTTTACTTATTTAAGAAAAAGAAACTAAGAATATGTCTTGATATTTTGAGCTTAAATTTGTTCCATATATTCATACTTATTTTTCTGTATTGGAGGTACAAGTTTGAACCTGTTCAGAAAAGTCTTTTCTCAAATAACTCATGTCTTCCATGAACTACTTGCATTATTGAAAATAGCCAATAAAAAAAGAGAAAACCCTACAACTTCATGGTGATAATTTGCAAGGTAAGAAGGAATATCTCATGGAAAATATGGCTTAGAATTCACCACAGCAGAAATGTAAGACAAAAGGTTGTTTTGATGTTTAGGGAAGTAATGGTATATACTATGTATTAGTATATGGCATGGATAAGGAACTATTTTAAACTGTGAAATGTTCACGAAAAAGAAGATAGTGAGTAGGCTAATGTTTGGTCGTCTAGATTCTAGATAAGGGTTAGCCACAGAAAGGATTTCCTGTCCCTAGTGGTGATTGCTTTTAAAGTGAAAACTTTTTGGCTTGACTTGATTATAGAACATGGCGAACAATGGAAAAATGATTTCCTTTCCCAGTGGTCTGTTATAAATAAGCACTTAATGCTGTTATCTCAATATGTTTTTTTCTAAATTTTTCTGTTGATATTTGCATCTTGCAGTTTTTATTTTATAACTTTATTGTTGTTACTTGTGTGTGGTGCTAGATTTCAGAAATGTCATTATGTTTTATAATGTTTTAGCATTATTTAGGAACTTGATACTTCCTCACATAACAATGTTATTGTGATGGTGAAGTAGCATGAAAAGAAAATGCTCAGGCAGAGAATTGGAAGTACAAATATGATTAATCATAAGAACAACACTTTTATAAAATCCATCTCTACTAATCTAGAAAAGAAATAGTGCTAATTGGGAAATACAATGAGCCCATTATTTGACTACCAAATTAAAAATAACAAATCAAAATAGAATAATTACCGAACACTCAAAATCAGAATTCAAAATTTAAATCTTATTCCTAATCCCATTAATCGGGAACATTGATGAAAAAATTTCTTGACTAGAAGGATTCATGTTCTGGATAAGGTTATTTTCACATTGTATTTGAAATGTTCCTTACAATTTTTAATAAGTGATCAGTATATTTTCAATGTTTGTTTTTAGTTAAATATCTCTTGCCTTCTATTCTTGTCAAATATATGCTGTGTTCTTTTTATCTCCATTTATATTATTATTTGTCTGTACTTAGATTCTGGATTCACATTTTGATGGCATACTTGTTCACATTATGGACCTTGTATGTTCTCTACAAGGAATATGACAATGTAGCATTTATGAGGTTACATTTTCTAGCGTCAGAGCATCGCCGAGTCGATCAATTTACTGTAAGTAACAGCTGCAAGGTTGCACCTTTAAATTGCTTGTCTTACTGTGCCTTCTTTTTCTCTAATAGCATTTGTTAGTGTGAATGATTGAGAGAATTTATATGCAACTACATCAATTCCAGTGACCTTGTAATGGATTCTTCTCTTTATGAAAATGTTCTCTTTTAAAATTTGTATTGTTTGGATCATAAGGTGTATTTGGGATATGCCTTTGGTACTTTCTCTCTATATAATCCATCTATACATTTGTGTATTAACCCATAGAAGGAAACAGATGTTTTCACAGAAATTCAGAAACTTAACTAATATGATAAATAAAAATCTCAACTAGATAGTGCTCAGAACTCAGAAGATCTATGACCCTTTGTACAAGGACTACAAAGTCTTTCCTTAAAATAACTCATGTCTTCCATGAACTATTTGCATTATTGAAACTATCCGATAAAAAAAGAGAAAACCCTACAACTTCACGGGTGATGATTTTGTAAGGTAAGAAGGAATAACATATGGAAAATATAGCTTAGAATTCACCACAGCAGAAATGTAAGACAAAAGGTTGTTTTTGATGTTTAGGAAAGTAATGGTATATTGGTATATACTATGTATTAGTATATGGCATGGATAAGGTAATATTTTAAACTGTGAAACCATCTAGTTTGATAATATAATGGTATATACTGAACTAATATAATATTTTTGATAAAAAATCTCAATAAAGTACTTTTTCAACTTTGAAATTTGCACACCGATAATGCCAGAGTATATGCAATTTGTCCCTTTTTGACATTTTGCTTCTAAGGACGTCATTAATTGAATCACTTGAGATTATAACTCTGAGAAAACTGGTCATTTGAATGCAACAATAGGCTACTATTTCATTGCTCATAGAAGGGTATGGCATCGAGGTCCTAGCTTGCTAACATTGCATACACTGTGGTTAAAAGCATTCGACAAGAGGAGCTTGAACAAATGCAGGATTTTGCTGTCACACACACTGTGACTTCCAACTGATAACACAATCTATTGACTCATGCCATTCTATAGCCTTTGCTTGGTTAAACGAATTTGCAGTAGAGTGAAGGAGAAGTGGGTGGGGACATCAGCAGGTGAGAGGAATGATGACGATCTTGATGTGGCAGCTACAAGAGAAGAGTGTGAAGGGGTGGGCAAGAACAGTACTGAGCAATATGGTTAAGGTTGGCTCAAGCGTGATAACAAATGCTAACAAGAAATTATGGGCATAAAACTATTTAATTCCAAATGAATTTCCCCATTGGTTTTGCTACTATTTATTAGAGAAGATGTTTTGTTGTTTTACTAATCAGTTTCTTCTGAAATTAGTGTAATAAGAGCTGCCAAAAGACATAAATAAGTCATTTGACCCAAACAAAATCCAAGAACTAGCCTATGTTTGATAATGGATTCATAATTTACATGGTGGAAATTTCTTTTGGGTAATTTTCAGGAACACTTACTGCAATCTGACAAGTGATAGCTGACAACAACATGAAAACAGACCAGGCCTACCCCATAACCATTTTTTCTTTCTTTCTGATTGTTATCAAAGCTCAACATTTTCTAGTTTTTTCTATTTCTATTTGTTATTTAATCATCTTAAGTCTTTCCTAGGTAAATCAAAGATTCTGATCTGTGATTTCTTTCCTTCTAGGTTGTAGTGAGAAATGTGCCACATGTTTCAGGACATTCCATCTCAGAGAGTATTGAACAATTCTTTCAAAGAAACCACCCTGACCATTATATAGGACACCAGGTACTTCTACTATTGTTTCACTAATAGTACTTTTTTGATAAAAACTGTTAAGGTACTTTCCACAAGAAAACAATAATTCTCTGTTATAGCTAATTTGCTTGCTTCGATTAGTATAAGAAAAATAAATCAGATGAATTAAATGCACATTCTTTGTTTTCTTCAGGCCATGTACAATGCAAACAGATTTGCCAGGCTGGTGAGGCAGAAGGAAAGATTACAAAATTGGCTGGACTATAACCAACTGAAATATGAAAGACATCCAGATAAAAGGCCAACCACTAAGGTACACTCTTACCCTAAGTTTATATTTTAAGTTGATTAGATGTATTCGGAGTTTCTGATAGATATGTTATTTAGGATTTGCATTGATTCGTGATTAGTTCTAGTATAAGGAAGTATGAACAGTTGGAGTTTTGGGGGTTTGTATTTGTTATTGTAGTTTGATTGTAAAATTTAGTAATATTTGTGATTGTGATGTACTAATAAAATTAAAGATACTTCACACTATCAGGAAGAAATCAAAGCATAATAGCAATTTTTTCTTTTAATTATTCTTGTGACGTTTCCAATTAAATGTTGCAGGGAGGGTTTTTAGGCCTTTGTGGTGAAAAAGTGGATGCCATCAATTACTATAGAGAAAAAATTAGTGAGCTTGACGAAAAGGTAATCAGTGCTTCTACTCTATTCACTCCTGTAATATTAATTTCTAACAGAGATTTATTTATTTTATTGCACAATTTGGAGAAACGAACTATTGTATTGCTTTAATGAGATTACAATATTATATAGGCATGTATTAGACTCATAATAAAACTCCAACCTTGAGATACTAATGTAGGACAAAACCCACTATACCTAGTACCTAATAACTCCAGTACTTAACACTCTCCTTTAAGCTGGGAATAGATATTATCTATGTTCACTTTCTTACATAAACTAATGATCCTCTCATACTAATAACTAGAACATAAACTTGAGACAACAATAATGGAACTAGAAGCATATTCCTCACACTTGTAAAATGAATGTTTAAAGGAGTAAATGGGCATGCAACTAATGGTCGTTTCGACCTCAACTTAATAAAACAACTTTGGAAATAGTTGGAGTGTATTCGCGATGATTTATTCAATCTCAGATCAACCAACACATCATTAAGAGAGAGAATAAAGAAAGATAGGATTAATGAAACTAGTATAAAGAGTGATTTCAGGAGTGTCTTTCGAGTGGGCTTCTCTATAAAGTGGTGGATATAACAACACACAATAGGATGAGAGAAAAAGTAAACACTCAAGGATTGTAGTAGAAAGATGATAACACATCACAACGTGATACGTTGTTGGACATAACAAAATGAGAAGAAGACATTTTCATTGGAGATGAATAGCAGTTTGATCCTTTGTTGAACATAAAAAATGAGAACTAGACATTTTCTTTGTTCAGATCGTCATTTAAGATGAATAATTGGATAAAATTACACATGAAAGAAACCCAAAGAGAGGAATATTTGGAGGAGGACATGCAACCAAGGATTCCCTTCGTGATGTGACCCAATAAAGAGGACTTGTGAGGCTGTGAAGAAGACCAAAAGTAAAAGGCACAAGGACTTGGATTAAAGGGAAAAGATGGAGGACTTGGATCCACATGCAGAGATTAGGAAGCACCATAAGAATATGGTGTTAGCAATCAAGAGAGGTTGCTATAAAGAAGAGGATCAACATCAGATGGGTTGGTGAAGGGAAGGGTTAGTCAAGGGAAAGTAACGTTTATCCTTGTTTGGGAAGGAGGTGAGGGAATGAAGTGAGGGGAGGGAGGGGGAATTCTTACCCTCACTTACCCCTCAAATGAACTATTTCCTTCCACCCCAAGTCTGGATGTAAGAAAGTTATCCTCTCTTCCCCTTCTTTTCCTTCCCTTTCCATTAATGAGCCTCCCCTCACCCCATCCAAACAAAGGATAAGGGGAATCCTCCTAATGAGAAGGCTCTGAAACTACGTAGAATTTGTAAAAGGAAAATATTGTGTTGCCTTAATGAAATAATCATTAGATAGCAAGCAGCTCATTCATATTTATATATATTTTTCTCTCCCTCTTTTTTATAGAATGTTCTGATTTTAAGTTTCCATAAGATAAATTACTTGATCTTCCCATTTGTCTTCAGATATCATATGAGCGCCAAAGAATTCTTAAAGACCCCAAAGCTATAATGCCTGTAGCATTTGTTACATTTGACTCAAGATGGGGAGCAGCTGTGTGTGCACAAACACAGCAAAGTAAGAATCCCACTCAATGGTTGACAAAATGGGCACCCGAATCACGTGATGTATACTGGGAAAATCTACCAATTCCGTTTGTTTCTCTCAGCATTCGAAGGCTTCTAATATCAATACTAGTCTTTTTGTTGGTTTTCTTTTATATGATCCCCATCGCATTTGTGCAATCACTAGCAAATCTGGAGGGTCTTGAAAGGGTTGCTCCTTTTCTAAGGCCAGTAATCGAAACGTAAGTATCTCTTATCATGGATAATAAGTTCATGACGTGAAATTCTGCTGCCATGCTAAATGGATAAAAAAAAGTCAGGAGATAATATGCTGTTTGTTATATTTGTTAAAGGATCATATATCCAGACATCCTACCAAATACGGTAGGAAGATTTACTCCTTTTAGTTTATTCATGCATGGGGTTAGTTCTACAAGTATTGCTCTTTCCATGCATGCATGCATGCTTAATATTTCTGCACTCAGCCCTGGATTGTCACTTCTGACACAAAGTGAACTGTCAAAAGGAACTCTCTGATTAGTGCAATTTTAGCTTCCAAATTAAATCTGTCCAGCTTAATCTACTAAGCTGATTCTTGAGTCTTCACTGATATACTGCAAACCAATTTGCCCACGATAATAGATTTGCAATATTTAGAATCTGGATAGCTTTTCCGTGGACTGATGGTATTTAGTTTGTTTTTCATTATCTCACTTTGATTTTCATTGAAGGTATATATTCTTGTATTTTAGGTAGATGCACTGTATAAAAATGATTGATATGTTTCAATTTAGCATTAAACTCAAGCATACTACATCTGAAGTTTAAAATGGTCGGTGGAAATGAAGCCTAAATTCAGCACCGGCGGTGATCCTCCTTTTGATCTCAGTTCTACTTTTTAGTTAAGTTATTTTTAGAATCTGATGATAAAATAATATTGATATGCTAATCCATAATATGAGAATTAGCTATATTGTTATATTTCCTCTACAGTCCCAATCATGTTTTTTTAACTACCACTAGAGGGATGAAATGATAATGTTGGTACCCGCAACTCCTTTGTGAGATGATGAATGTTCTAATAAGCGTACAAGTCCTGCAGTCAGTTCCAGCAAAGTAACTTGCTAGTGGTAAGATGAATTACAAGAACTGAAACGAGACGACATACTGCATCAAGATAAAGACAAGAATTTATAATGGCAGTGCTCTAGTGCTTAGATTTACTACCAACAGGTTTCCCTCTAGGATTCCAAATGTGATCTTACTAAGCTTTAGTTGTTTCAAACTTGAAGATAACTGCTTTATCTTGTCACGTAGGTACTACTTAATATAGATCCCTTAAAAAGAAAGAGAAAGCTAATCATAAAAAATAGGCCTCTTCTCCTTGAAACTTGTATTTTAGAAACATTGTTGTTTGCGCTTGTATCTTGATGTTGAGGGATTTGCACTCTATTCAACCAAACATGGCTACAGTATGGGAGGGCGCAGCCTTTACTACCAATTTGGAATGGCTCGTAACTTTCTGAACTAGGTCAATTGTAAGTGCGAATATAAGAAGCATTGTGCAAGTAGATTTGCTACTCAACACTCCAAAATCTCAGTCCTGTGCAGACCTGCTTTGCTACCATGTTAATGGGTTTGCACTTCGCATTTAGCCCACATGGAGTACCAATTTGGGAGTGGCATTATGCTTACTTAAAAGGCTTTCAAATTACCTGAACTAGGCCGTGTGGGACTGGAAGGAACAGCACGTACGATCATTCTCTATGAGCAGATTTGTTACTCAACATGGATATGTTCGTATGATAGCTTTCTTTATATATGACAAAGGGACTAGTTTAACAAAACATTCTTTATCATTTCTTAGATACTACTATACTAGTCCCACATTATCATCATATGTTAGCTGTTTTCATGCAGGCTCTTTTATCAGTTATATTATAACTTATATGTGCTCCACGTAGCACTTTAATTCTTAGAATGGTGCAAAGTTGAAATTGAGTAGCTTATGTATCTCTAAATAGTAATGATATACACTTGATAAGATAATCCTGATTCTATACTGTACATGATACATTACATTTCTAGTCTGTCTCATGCAATGGGCCATCTCTTTTTTTCTTCTATTCTATTTTAGGTGACAAGTTGTTGTCTTAACATTTCGCAGAAAGGTGGTCAAGAGCTTCTTGCAAGGTTTTCTGCCTGGTCTAGCTTTAAAAATATTTTTATACATTCTTCCAGCAGTTCTGGTAATGATGTCCAAAATGGAAGGTTATTTTTCACTATCATCAATTGAAAGAAAAGCAGCAGCAAAGTATTATTACTTTATGTTGGTGAATGTGTTTTTTGGAAGTATCATAGCTGGAGCAGCCTTCGAACAACTTTATTCATTTATTCATCAATCACCTACTCAGTAATTCTCTTTAACCTTATACTGTGACTCTATATTTGCTTAGAAATATCAGGCATAGACATGAAAAAGTCCTAATGATCACATCATATTATGCCTGGATAATGTTTCATTTATTTTATAACACTATCTTGCCAATCTGTTGAAAAAGCATCAATTATTTTATTGAATATTTTGAGTATTACCCATGAATTATATCATTTTGCTTCATCTTTAATACGTGGTTATGCCTGCAGAATCCCAGCAACCATTGGTGTAGCAATACCAATGAAAGCTACATTCTTTATGACCTATATTATGTTGGATGGTTGGGCAGGAATTGCAAGCGAGATTCTTCGACTCAAGCCACTAGTCATATACCATCTTAAGAACATGTTTATAGTAAAGACCGAAAGAGATAGAGAAAAAGCTATGGATCCAGGAAGTATTGATTTTCCTGAAAACCTTCCATCATTGCAACTATATTTTCTTCTTGGACTAGTTTACGCCGTTGTCACACCAACCCTTCTTCCCTTTATCCTAGTATTCTTCTCCTTGGCTTTTCTTGTGTATCGTCACCAGGTTAGCAACCATTGTGCTCTCAAATGATATTGGTTCCAGTGGATATATTCCCTCATGAACTCCAATTGTCGCTAACACATTCTTTTTACTGCTTTCAGATTATTAACGTTTATAATCAAGAATACGAAAGTGCCGGGGCATTTTGGCCGTTCGTGCACGGTCGTATAGTTGCAAGCTTGTTGATAGCTCAATTGACTCTTATTGGTTTGCTCAGCACAAAGAAGGCAGCCGATTCAACACCTTTACTCGCCGCGCTACCTGTATTTACAATATGGTTCCACAGATACTGCAAGAGCCGATTTGAACCCGCTTTCAGAAAGTATCCACTCGAGGTATGCCGAATATTGAACTCTCAGGCTCAGTGTTACCACCCTAATCCAAAGATGCTTACGATATAATAGCAAACTGTTTCTGTCTTGTATTTCTCTTGTTGATAAAATAAAAGGAAGCAATGGAAAAGGACATAATGGAGCGGGCATCTGAACCAAACTTGAACCTTAAAGCTTACTTAGCAGATGCATACTTGCACCCCATTTTTCACTCATTTGAAGACGAAGAAGAAAAGGTTGAAGTCCGAGTAGACAAAGGCCAATCTCATCTTTCCTCGCCTCCGAGGAGTGAAATGAGCGCGGAATCCCCTCCTCATTATGTCTACCATTATGAATTTGAACCATGACAAACTAACTCGGGTTTGTAGTCATGATTTTTCTAGACCTGCAGATCCTTAACGTCAGATGTAAATCCGCATTCGGTTTGTTGCTCAGCCCTAGCTTGTGATCCAGCTTTCTCTTCTTATTCAATATAATGCTTCTTCGCCTTGAAGATAGCTTTGTTATTTATTATCGTCCAGTAACATGACTAAGGCAGTGCTTGTTAGTTCTCAGTATGTTTTCAGTGATAGGAGAACAAACAAAAACTAATGGAACTTAAATCTATAAACTTACCCAATAGCAGTGTAAAATGGGCATCAGTTACATATATAACACCAAATCTAAGATGACTAATTCGGTCTTAAAAGAAGTTTTCATTGGCTGGCAAGATA
>JBBPFQ010000084.1:1069841-1086266 GCA_037974815.1 Kaempferia elegans
TCGGATGCGCCGAGTCCGTCGACTCTCTCCTGCGCCACCCTTCTCGTCAGTTGTGTCTTTCGCTTGACTTCTTGTGTTCTTATGCTCCTGCACACTTAAACACAAGGTTAGCAACACACATGACCTAACCTAACTTGGTTGGTCACATCAAAACCAGCCTGGGGACCAACAAAGATGAGTTGATTTTTGAAGGTGATGACTTGACATGGGATGTCGTTGCTAGGGCTAGTGGAGCTGAAGAGCCTGAATATTGTACTAGAGGAACAAACATTACATCCATGACCTCTAGTTCACGTGCTAGGCCTAAACAGGTCAAGAAGGGAAATACATCTTCCTCCATGAGACACTCATCTCTAAGACTTAGATATGAATAAGAAGGAATTGAATTTGAAGATGATGAAGATAAAGAAGAAGAAGAATACAATGAGGATGATCTTGAGCTTGGTGATTAGTTTGACTTATTACGCTTGTTTTGATGAACTTCGTTAGTATAAATTAGAAAGTTGAAACTTGAAAGTTTGAAACTTTTATTAATTTTATCATGGTGTTGTTTTGCTTATCATATTATGTGTCTCATTTCTAATGGTTTGATATTTATTTTGCTTATCATATTATGTGTCTCATTTCTAGTGGTTTGATATTTGTTTTGCTTTTCATATTTCCTCAGGTGCGCCTCGCGCCTCGGGCGGGCCTTGGGCCTCAGGCGCGCCTCGCGCTTCGGGAACGCCTCGGCCTCACACTTCTAACAACACTCAAACACGCATATTAAACGTGGAAGATGAAGACCAAAAAAGACTTGATTAGCAATAATAAAACAAGATAAAATTTATTTAAGTATAGAATATGATATAGTAGGAGATATAACTCAATGGTGTAAAAAGATCCGTATAGCCGACCCCTAGTGGGATAAGACTTGGTTATTGTTGTTGTTGCCTCTATGTTCCTCGTTTTGTGGTCCTTCAGTCTGCTACATGTAACCTTCTATATTCTCTATGGATCTCAAGCGATCGAGTTGCTAGCCTAGTCACGCCAAGTCATCATTGTAGAGTTGTTCCAACACCACCTTAGTGCTCCTGGTCTTATGGTCCATTGGATGTCTTATACTAACCTTCTCTGATCTCTTTGAGCCTCTCCATTAAGTGTGCTACCTTGGCCACACCAAGTTATCAACCATATGCTCAACCTTTTCGAGCCACGTATCAAATACATAGGGCACGAGTTAAAGAATTTGGCCAAATATCAAAACTTAAGGTCACACCCAACCACTTGGGGCACAATTGCACTAACAATCTCTTTAGATGTTTGACAATCCATTTAAGTTACAAAAACTAAAACAACAACATTAAAATGCTCATGCACATGCCATGAACACAATACTATGCACTGAGACCTACTCCTAGGCTTCTCCTTCACCTAAGTTTTCCTTAGAGCTAGGAATTTTTCAAATCCATCATTAGAGGAGAACAAGGTTCCCATAACCTTTTCTTTCTTCTTTTCAAATCAGGTTCCTCTTAGTCCTAGCTTAAGAGAATCTAGAATAAGATTTCCCAATTAAACCTTGTCTTTATTCTCCCCCCTTGTCATATATCAAAAAGATGCTCTAATATGTTCTAATTAGTGATCTCATGTATAAGGATCCTCAACTTGAATTCAAATACCCAAAACGGCTTCCTCACATGAATTATAAGTTCCAAGGTCATTTCCCCATGGTGAAACACTATATTCAGCTTTTTAGCACCAAGCTTTGGAGGTATACATCCTTCTAATTGACTAGTTTCCAAATAGGGTTTCTATAAAATTCAACCATACCATTGTTAGAAACTCGCTAAAATTCTATAAACATCCAAAAATGTTAAATTTTGTGAAGAAATTTTTCTAACCCATATCTACTTGGAAAATGAATTTTCTCCAAAAATCCTTATTATCTCAAATTAGAAATAAAACCCAAAACTAGTTAAATGATTTAAATGAACCTTGATCTAAAGTTCTATATTTTGGCTTTCATCCACTGTATCTACCAAACCCAAACTAATACAACCATTGCATCAATTAATTTGGCATACCCTAAATTGGATCTCAATTTCATACTTCATGCGCATTTCTCATATGTTCCATGCATGAAACAATCTCCAAGGATTGGGATTTTCATTTATCTCCAAACCCATTGACACATCTCATGAGTCTTTCTAGTATCCTAAGTATCCTTGCCTTGGGATCTAAAGACCATGGAGAGCTACCAACATTAGCCATCCTTTTAGATCCGAATGTCATTGTGGCATGCTTCGCTCTAAAAAAAAACTTTCTCCTAACCATAATCGAATACCACCTTGGCATATGATGATACCTTAACCTTAGATGATGATAATCAAAATTCCAAACTTGATCTACCATGTTTGGGCCTTTGTCTTCCAAGCATTACATCTAAGATTTTAAACCCATTAACAAACTTCTCTAGGGCTTTTCTAGGTCTAAAAGCTTTTCCCTCAAGGTATGGTTCGTCAATTCTAGTTTTCTCATCCTATGTTGAGAATACAATCAAAGTCTTATATTAGAAAGGCATAGAAAAGATTATGGGTTTAAAAGAATGAAGATATCTTCATTGATATGAGATCTTTTGGGTAGAGCCCAAAAACAAAAACATGAGGGCTTAGACCCAAAATGGACAATATCATATCATTGCGGAGATATGCAAATTCTTTTGGTTCCAACAAATGGTATTAGAGTCATGAGTCTCTAGCTCCACTTGCACAACGTCCTTCTGCTTGTTGCTCTATGATGTTTCCTTTTCATCTTTTTAAATACTCTGTAACATGGTCTTTTTGTCAAACACCACATTTCTGCTAATCACCACCTTGTTTACCTTAGAATTGCAAAGCTTGAAGCCTTTGATTCCTTTCTGATACCCTAGAAAAATGCATTGCTTTGACTTTGCATTTAGCTTTGATCTTTTCTCACTAGATATATGCATATAGGCTGGACATCTAAAAACTCAAAGATGAGAATAATTTACTGATTCTCTGTCCATACTTTATCTGATACTTTGCCTTCTAGTGTTACCCTTGGTGATCTATACAGAGATAACATGCCATGTTAACCGCTCCCACCCAGAAATTCTTTGCTAGCTTTGCATTCAACCTGAGACATCTTGCATTCTCAATGATCGTCTTGTTCAACTTTTCTTACACCTCGTTCTGCTGAGGTGTCCTACAAACCAAGAAATATCTCATTATCCCATGTTGCTCACAAAATTCCTGAAACTTTAAATTCATGTACTTAGTCCCATTGTTTAACCTAAGACATTTGATCTTCCTTTCGATCTGATTCTCCACTTCAGTTTTCCACAGTTTAAACTTCATAAAAGTTTTCGACTTGTGATGCATAACGTATATCCAGACCTTTAGTAAGTAATCATCAGTAAACCTCACAAAATACAAGTATGTACAAAGTCCAGAGGTCCGTATGTACATAGTTCAGAATCCCCTTCGTCTTGTGTGTTGCTATCTTGAATTGCACTTTGCTCTATTTCCCAAGAACACAGAATTTGCAGAATTCAAGCTTACACGTCTTAATGCCTTCAACAACTCTCTCTTGTAAAGTTCCAGCATCCCACGTTCGTCCATATGCCTTAGCCACATATGCCACAAGACGTACTGTTTGATTCAGACTCCACCGAAGCAACTTCACCTATAACTATAGTCCCTACTACATTATAGACATTTCCTGTTAACTTCTGTCCTTTCATTACCGTCAGAGCTCCCTAAGCAACTTCATCACTTATTTTCTTCCTTTGATGAAAACCTAGCAACTCACCTATAATCTCCTCCAATTTAAGAGTTTCCTTACCCTACATCAAAATAGTAACTAAATTCTTGTATGTAAGAGATGAAGGTAGAGAATTCAGCAACATCAACGGCTTGTCTTTATCCTCGATCTTAACATCAACGCGTTTCAAATCGCTCATTGAATAAGTTGATGTGTTGCTCAAATAAGTCCCTTTTATCATTTTCAGTCTTATAACTTTTGCTTGAGATATAGTTTGTTTGTTAATGACTTTGACATGTATTGACTTTCCAGCTTTTATCAAACTGTCACTGGTGACTCCTCGTTCATGACATGGTACATTATATCATCCATAAGATAAATACTGATTATTCCCACCGCCTTTGCTTAAAGTTCTTCCCAATCCGATCTCTCTATGCTTTCCGATTTCCTTTCTCCTAGCGCCTTCACTATGCCTTATTGCATCAACAAGTCCTCGACCCCCTCTATTATAATTTGAAGTCTCCGATTCTGTAAAACTTCACTATATCAAACTTTGCAGACGAACCCAACATGTTGAAGAAATCCGCCAGCATCTCGTTCTATACCAATTGTTGCGCAAAGAGGGGGGCAACACCTCTCAACTTCTAACGCAGAAGAGGAAGAGAAAAAGAGATCGCGTGGAGCAATGAGACAAAGGCGCACAAGAAAGAGCAAGCACGAGGAGAAGGAAGAAGAAGAAGAGTTACCGTAGTTTGGCGGTGTGCCTACTCTACAAAACGACCGAAGCTTTATTAGAATTCTTTCTACGTGAAAGAATCCACACAATAATGATGATACTCCCAATAGGTTTACAATGATCCCTATAAATAATGCTCAAACTCTAACATGCCTAAACATACCTGAAAAATTGTAATAGAATTCTGTTAGAAAAAAAAAACCTTAAAAGAATTCTGTTATGAAAAAATCGTAATAAAATTTTTTCGTTGTTTTTTTCTTTTCATCCATGGCGTCCCTCACATTAGCCTTCACTTAGATGTGAGTCACCCATCAACAATCTCCACCTTGGTGAATATTCACCCTTTCGAAGAACACGAGTATCTGAGCAAAATTTCAACTGGATCTTTGGGTGTGAGCTTCCTTCCTCTAGCATCTAGAGATATGGATAAGTTCAAGCAAAACTTGAACTTATTTGCGGTCACTGACTTTGTCAACATGCCTATAGCTGCAATGCGAACCTTCTCAAGTTGAATTTCCCCGGAAGTAATTAGCTCTTTGATCTTGTGTAACCTCACATCAATGTGTTTGGTTCTCACATGATACACATGGTTTTTTGTCAAATAGATAGCACTCTGACTATCGCATAACAACAAGACTCTACCTTGTAGAACACTAGTTCTAAACCATCCTTGTAAGCCATAAAGCTTCCTTCACTGATTCAACTGTTGCTATGTACTCTCACTCTGTAGTGGACAATACAACAATAAATTATATCATAAACTTCCAACAGATAGGTCCTCCCGCCACAGTGAACATGTATTCTATAGTAGACCTCCTATCATTTGAATCTCTTACATGGTCTGCATCCACATACCCAACAATTTAAGGATCTTTCGGTTATCTACTGAATAATCAGTTGTATTTCTCAAGTATCTGAAAATCCACTTCATTGCATCCTAATGCGGTTGACTAGGATTAAAAATTTACTCACTATACTAACTGCTTGCGTCAAATTTGATCTCGTGCAAACCATGACAAACATCAAACAACCAACTACACTAGTATAAGGAACTTTTGACATCTCTTGGATCTCTTCATCCGTCTTTAATCACGAGATAACTTGAAGTGATGCGCGAAGGGTGTGCTCACCGACTTTGCATTCTTCATGTTGGATCGATCCAGCACCTTCTCTACATAACTACTTTGAGACAACCATAATCTCCCTATAGCTCTATCCCTGTGAATCTCCATCCCAAGAACTTTTTGGCCATCTTTCATGTCAAATTCCTTGCTCAGTAGCCTCTTCAATTTGTCGACCTCTTTTATCTTCTTCTCAACAATGAGCATGTCATCCACATATGACAGTAAGAAAATTAGTGATTTATCTCAAGGCTCTTCACATATATGCAACAATCATACTCATATCTCCTATATTCGTTTTGAATCATGTTTGAATCAAAATGTTTGTACCATTGCTTAGTAGATTGTTTCAATTCATAGAGTGATTTCAACTTATAAACCAACCACTCTTGTTCGGGCTAACTAAATCTCTTGTTCCTCCAAATTACCATAAAAATGTCGTCTTCATATCCATTTTCTCCAGTTGTAAATCATAATGTGTCACTAAAGGCAACACCGCTCTAATTGACATATGTCTTACAACCGGAGAGAAAATCTCTTCATAGTGAATCCCCTTTCTCTATGAATACCCCTTTGCTACCATTAGAGCCTTGAACTCACTTCTTTTTCTAATATTGCTTCCTTTGTTCTTGAATACTCAGTTGCACCCTATAGCTCGCTTTCCTTAGAAAGTTTCGTTAAATCCCACGTTTGGTTCTTATGCAATGATTCCATCTCCTCCGTTATAGCATCCATCCACTTATCCTTCTCAGAGTTATCCTGGAAAGATGTAGGGTCTTGCTACTAGTGATAAGTGCATAAGATACCAAGTCTTCAAAACTGTATCTGATGGGAGGCTTTATGACCCGTCTCGTCCTATCTCTAGCTATAGTGATCAGAGGGGTGATTAGATACTTGTGGGGAAGCCCAGAGCAGGTCAAGGGTGACCGGATGTTTACGGAGAGGCTCGAAGTAGGTCAAGAGTGACTGGATACTTGCGGGGAGTTCCGAACCATGAGAGTAATGGTGGTTCTTCATTTGAGGGGAGATGTTGGGAATACAATCAAAGTTCTACATCGAAAAGACATAGAAAAGATCATAGGTTTAAAAGAATGAAGATATATTTCCATTGGTATGAGACATTTTGGGTAGAACCCAAAAATAAAACCATAAGGGCTTAGGTTCAAAATGAACAATATCATATTATTGTGGAGATATCTGAATTCTTTTGGTCCCAACATCCTAGAATTGTCATATGCCTTTTAAATGTTCCTAGACCTATTTCGAAGCATGTGTCTACCCTTCTTTAGTTATCTGCCTAGGTTATTCTCTACCTTCCTAACATTAGGTAAGGTAACTCCATCATGAAAATTCTTCCTAGAGTTATCAGAATTCCAACCCTAGACCTATCATGATCTTTGAAACCAGAGTTTTGTGTAGGTAAATGATTAAAATTATTTAAACTATGCATGGAAAAATTTACTCTTAAATTAAAGTTCGAGTTAAGGGATTACCTCCCCTTTTACTTTTGACACTCCCCTTGACATCAGCATCCATCCTTCCGACTCCTCATTTGCTTCGCCTTCACCTTTCCTTAGGCACTTCATATGGTAGTGACCTCTTTCTCCACTCTGCCTCATTGGTTCTCGTTCTGTGATCCCTCATATGTCCCAAACCATCTTTCTCCAATCTCTTTGGACCTCCAAGCCATCAAGTGTGCCACATTTCCATATACTCACCCCGTTGAGCCATGATCTCTAAATATTCAAACACACATATCAAATACATAGGGCAAAACTTAAACCCTTTGTACAAACATCAAAACTTACGATCATAGTGAACCACTTGGTGCAAGATTGCACCAACATAGGGGTTTCATAGAGTAAACTGGGTGAATTATATGGGTTCCAACTGATATAGGTGAATTGATTAGAAAAGGTGGGTGAATGAATAAGTGCATGTAGCTTGTTGAAATATTTTATCATCAAAGAGACAAACTTTCTTCAACTTAAACATGGGGACGAAAACTGTTCCATCTGTTCCATTTTATTGACCAAATTGGAAAAACTATGTATTTCAATCACTAGTTCGACCAATTAATTCCAAGGAATTGTAATTCATTTTCAATTTCATTTCATGAACCAAACTAAGGTTAGTTTATTCTAAAGCTGTTGACATTTAATGCTCAAGCGCTTACTATTTTCTTCTTCTGCTGCGTTTTTAACTATAAAAAGTTTTACGCAATGATTGTTTCTTAGCTGATTGTATGGTTTTGGTGCTTCTTCCAGGATGGTTACGTTCCTTATCATTCTGCCAGAATCGAATTGTGCCAGGCAGCCTCCTTGGATCAATCCAAGAAGGCACATATTTTCATGGAAATGCTTAACAATTGCTTGGATCAGATACGTGCTCCCTCCCATGAAAGGCGAGTGTTTATGCGGTGTGATGTGAATTTTGACACGTCTTCTCAAGCAAAAAACTTGAACACCTACATTGGCCGAGCTGCACACATAGAATTTCTTGAGTCTGACATATTTGCAAAATTCATCATGTGGTCCTTCCCGGAGTACTTTCTTTGACAAATTCTCCTTTTTGCTAACCATTTCCATGCAACTTACTGCTATCCTACTTTGCAAGTGTCAACTGTCAAGCTGAAATGGAACCTAAACGAGCATGTTGAAAATTATCTGGAGTTATTCCTTTTCCTCCCTTGATTTACAATTGTTTGGGACTTTCTAATAGATGTATTTGTCTTTATAATTATGTCCATGGTGTGACACGGTCGATTGCTGTGTTAATCAAATTGTACCTTACTCTCTCGATAACATTATTAAAACATTGCAACAAGCATAATTTTGTTAATCTGTCATTAATGGTGGAAATTGATGATAAACTTCAATTGTAGGATAAAGTTGTACCAATTTCGAGGCTACTTGATGAATGTTCTCTTGTAGTGTTCTATCTAATTCCTAGCGAAATCGGGAGATGCAATTGCTGCGTATTGGCGAAGGGCAACCGGTCATTGAGGTGGGGGAAGGAGTAGATGTCACGTTCGGTGTGTATGTTGCTGGGGCATCTTCTAATCTAATTGGGGAGAAGGCACCACTAGCTAATGAACAACGAGACTCATTAGATAGCAGCGGTTGTGAGTTGTGACCATATTGAAGGAGCGACGGAGCAATTGACTGCCTAGAATCGAAAACGGGGTCCAGAAGGCAAAAGTTAGAGGTCAACTAAGCAGAGATAGATCATCCGCAACTTATAAAGATCATCACTACTTTGACAGCACTGGATTGGCCACAACATGTTTACACTCGCATGACCAGAGGCAGAGCCATAGCTGTACTGGAGGAAGGTTCCCACCATGAAGTGGGTAATGACCAAGAATCCAGTCACACCAATGCAGGGGGAAGATGAGGCTATCACACCAATGCAGGGGGAAGAACCCAGTCACATCTGGGCGGCCCAAGCCGTCTCAGGCTTGATGAAGATTGACTCATGAAATATTAGAAGCCTCAACAAAGGCCTCAAACAGAAGAGGGTAGAAAGGCTCTTTCGAACCAACAACTTGGGAGCGTTAGGGGTGCGAGAGATGAAACTTTCAGTCTTGAGTTTTCAAAAATTGAAGATGTAGAGGTTTCAACAATTTCAGGTGGTACAATGAGGCATTTCTGAAGGTAGAAGCAGGATACTATTAGTTTGGGATGAACAAAAGGTCAATCTGGTTGTTTGTGAATGGCATATGAATATGCCCATTGCATGGTGACTTGCAAGATATCACATCGACTACTTGAAATCACGTTTGTATATGGGCAATTGTCTATAATTGGAAGAAATCCATTGTGGGAAGGGATACAATGAATAACCACTGATATCGATCGAACTTCCTTGGCCCGTTCTGGGTGACTTTAACACATTTCTCTCAGCCGATGACGGTAGAATCCTGGGCACGCAGTACAGTACATCTGACTTCCAGATTTTTGTGTCTTCTGTCGGTTTGGAAGATCTGACTTACACGGCGTGTACAAATGAGCATAATTGTAGCAAATTAGTTTAAGCTATTATCAATAAATGTTGGTTGGAAGCTGAGCCTACGTAGTTTTGCAAACTTCACTCTACTGGGCTGCCTCTCTGATCATTCAGCCTACATAGTCACCATTCTGGATGGTGACAAGCGGCAGCCACCCCCTCCTCAATTTCTTAATGTAAGAGATGTATGGGGTATAGAAATAGGGGTGAAAGAGAGATGAATGAGTGGGCAATGATACAATCGTCTCTCCTCTAAATATATATCTTTCGTCTCCTCGATATAAAATTTCTAGCTCCGTCCCGGGTGACAACCATTTTCCGAAACCTTTCAAATTCTTTAACATGTGAGCCAACCACGACACTTTCTCACAGCTCGTTGAAACAAAATGGGCAGCATACAATCGGCAAATTTATATATAGAGGTACCGCACAGTTTCGTCTTGACTGGATTTTGAAGCTGCTGAGGCCAGATCTGAAGCAACTAAATGTCCTTTTATATATTTATATATATATATATATATATAATACCTGAACATTTGGAAAACTGACTTGAAAAGAGAACTTGAAGAACCCCAGTCATGAAGGGATCTCAAATTGCTGATACTTGCCAAATCACTAACTATTGTGCACACTTGCAGGCCGTCTGGTGGTCGAATCCTCGAGGCACTTCATGTTGATCCTGCATCTTCTTTGTCTCTTGAGCAAGAAAAGAGTGCTAAAATGTTGCGACCATCAATGACGATAGGGTAGGACATTTCTTAACTTCATGTTGTAGTGGTTATGCGAAGCATAGGTTCAGTTACTATAGTCTGGCAATGACATGCATGCTCAAATAAGCAGTGTCTCTTAAATTAGAAGTAGTTGGCACCTAATGCTATTTGGACCATCAGTGCTCAAAGTTGTGTTTTATTATTATTATGTCTACTGTATATGGATAAATATTTGAACAGATGCTAACGTGTATTGGTTTCTTGTTTTTGTTCTAGCTCCAAGTCGTCATCAGCAATTGCAAAACTCAGCAAAACTCCTATTGAGGGATCATCAAAAACTCATCAGGGCGAGAAAAAGGAAACTCCTCAAGAACGACTCAAAAGGATAATGAGTAAACAACTCAATAAACAAAGTAAGGTTTCTGACTCATATGTGCCAGAGGTACCTGGGGTTCTCCAAACATGTTACTTTTTTTTCTGTGGTTGTCCCCAAAACATATCACTTTCATCATTTCATGGTTAATGACTTAATGCTACCATATACCAAGGTTCTATCCATATTATATGAGAATTCTATAATGTAGCTGTTCATGGACTTGTACTGTAGTTCGAAAAGACACTGCTGCTGAGATGGCTAAAAAGCGGGAGCAGGAAAAGCAACGACGGGAAAAGCTGGCTGAAGCAAGCAGGATAAGCCGTCGTAGTAGAAGTAGAAGTTACAGCTCTTCTCCACCAAGGTACTTGAGGCATTTTGTATAACTAGCTTTTGAGTATGAAATTTTATCAAGGCTTCCTATTCCAATTTTGTGATTATTATGTATCTGTTACCCTGCTTACTTTTGAAGTTTGAACTGGTTCTGGACCAATGATTGTTTACTCGTGGTTGGACTTCTAACCATGATACAAAAACACTTTTGAATATTCTGCTATGATAATCTACATTCGAGTTTTACATGAAGTTTCTAGGCAATGTCTGATTTCCCTCTGTTGTCAAATTTTTCAAATTTTTGTCAATCCATAACCACTTCCAATCTTAGATTTGATATTATTTTGTGAATATGATGATTTCATCAATATTTGCCTGTCCAGTGATGTTCTTGTGATTTCAATTCCCTGCTAGAGTTGAGCAACTACAGATGGCGTCCATAACATTACTTTGTTTCTTGTCAAGTTGCCTACCCATACTACTGTCTCAAAATGCCAACCTTTAATATGGTTTCTTCTAACTTTGCATCTCCTTTCATCAGTGTTTTTCTCTTGTCTATACATAGCCGTGGAAACTGCTCCGTGGCCATTGTCCACTTTTTTGCGTCTCTGCCCACCTTCTCATCTATTGCAAACTTTCAATTGAATCATCATTCTGATGAAGACGATGATGACTCAATTGAGTGATGCAGCATGCAGAGTTAATATTTATTTGATGCTTAGTTTACTGCTTGTCATTGACAGATGTGGTTAAAATTTATGCTTATAGGTTCTCTCCTTAATTCTCCTTTATTTTACTGCACCTCATGCAGGCGACGTCGCTATAGTAGAAGCCACAGTAGAAGCAGGAGCCCAAGAAGATACTACTCCCGATCAGGCTCGCATTCTCGTTCTCCTTCCCCAAGGTAATTGTCATATTTCCAAAATTTATGTTATGCGACTTTGTTATAGGAAAGTGGTGTTTAAGCACATTTGGTTGCAGGTCAAGGAGCCGGACCAGGTACTGAAGCATTTTCCTGTTTAACTGTTAAAGTTTGGGGTCTCGGCTGAAACGGCAAGATAAACTTCCGTTTTACGAGCTCATCTGTTGTCACCCAATGTATCTCACAACGTGGCGGATGGATCCTTTCAAATTTGTTGTACATGGAGAATTTATTAATGTTTGCTCATGTCGGTTTTTCAGCGTCGTTTCAGTTGCAACTTTGCCTTGGTATCTTTGTAATCTCAGAAAGGGTTAATGTATTTTATCGTAATCTTTGTTTATAAAAGTTTTACTATCAAATGTATTTCGGTTACTATTTCAATTATTATCCAGTCTTCCAGTTGATGAGCCATTGAACTGTGCCTCGCAAGCAGAGGTACCCTCGATCTCGGCACTAACATTGAAATGATGATGACTTGGCGCGGGCATATTGGCGCTAGCAGGACCAAAGGATGCGTAAAATGATATAATTATTTTTTAAAAAGTAATAATAATAGTTATATAGTTTGATAACAAATGATCGAAGAATTTTTGTTGTTGAAAATTAATAAATATTAATCTTTTGCTGTTTAGCATATGCCCTAAATCAAGCTTTGGCATACGTTTCGAAATATAGATTAATTTTAAGGCATAAAAAGAAAGTCTCCCAGATCTTATGTCTGGCGTCGATCAAGCTATTGCGCGAATCATGAAGCGAGACTTCGGTGAACTGCATTCGTTCATCGTCGACGGTTTTGAATCGCTCCCACCGTCCTCTTCCCCGCTCGGTCCATGGACGACGCGACCCCGATGAGATGGTGGACTTCAGCCGCCGCCTCCTCTCCTGCGCCACGCTTCGCCTCGCTCGCCCTCTCCACGCTCTCCTCCTCGTCTCCGGACGCGCCCGCAACACCTTCCTCGTCACCAAGCTTCTCAACCTTTACTCCCGCCTCGGCGACCTCCCCTCCGTCGTCCTCACCTTCCGCCACGCCCCCGTCAAGACCTCCATCACCTGGAACTCCATGATCGCGTGCTACGTCCACAACGGTCTCCTTAACGACGCCCTCGCGTGCTTCCGCTGCCTCATCCTCTCTCATTCCCCTTCCGCCCGCCCCGATTCCTTCACCTTCCCTATCACCATCAAAGCCTGCTGGGACTTGGAGTGGGGGAAACGGATTCATTCCCTGGCCTACAAGCTTGGCTTCGTGTGTAACGTTTTCGTCTCCTCGTCCTTGGTCCATATGTACTCCAGGCTCGGGTTCACGGACGACGCCAGGAAGGTGTTCGACGAAATTAAGATAAAAGACATGGGTTGCTGGAATGCGATGCTCTCCGGCCTTTGTCAGAATGGTAGGACGGCGGCAGCGACCGAATTGTTTGAGCGGATGATGATGCTTGGATTGCCCATGGATAAGGTCACTGTGACGAGCATTCTTCCAGTTTGCACACACCTGCAGAATCCGTTATTGGGTTTTTCCATTCACGTTTACTGCATCAAACACGGTATGGATTCAGATTTGTTTGTGTCTAATGCGTTAATTGACATGTATGCGAAGTTGGGTCATTTGGGAGAAGCACAGAAGATATTTAAGGGAATGGTGGATAGAGATTTGGTTACCTGGAATTCTATCATTTCTGGCTATGAGCAAACTGGTGATGCTAACTCTGCACTTAATCTATTCAATGAGATGCAGCAGAGTGGCATTCAACCTGATCGATTAACGCTTGTAAGTCTAGCTTCTGCAGTCGCTCAACGTGGGGATGACCGAAATGGTCAGTCAGCACATGGTTTCATCTTGAGAAGGGGGTGGGATTTGCATGATATCATTGTTAGCAATGCCATTGTTGACATGTATGGGAAGTTATCAAAGGTTAATTTTGCACAAGAAGTGTTTGATAGGATGCCAAAAAGAGATGTCATTTCTTGGAATACTTTGATCACTGGGTATTCTCAAAATGGTCTTGCAAATGAAGCAATTGAGATATTTAAGTATATGCAGATCCATGAGGGGATCATGCCCATTCAAGGAACACTTGCCAGTGTTCTACCTGCTTGCGCACATGTTGGGGCTTTGCAAGAAGGGGTGAAAATTCATAGTTATGCACTTCGAATCGGCCTACTGTCAGACATTTTTGTGTCTACTTGTCTCATAGATATGTATGCAAAATGCGGGAGGGTGGCAGAAGCAATGGTTTTGTTTGAGCAAAACTCCAGTAGGTTTACTGGTCCATGGAATGCAATCATAGCTGGTCTTGGTGTACATGGCCATGGAAAAAAGGCTGCATCACTATTTTCAGAAATGCAAGAACAGGGGATAAAACCGGACCATGTTACATTTGTTTCACTGCTGTCCGCTTGTAGCCATGCTGGGTTAGTTGATCATGGACGTCAATGCTTTCACCAGATGAAATCAGTTTATGGTCTTGAACCTTGGGTAAAACATTATGCCTGCATGGTGGATTTGCTTGGTCGGTCTGGGCAACTGGATGCTGCCTATGAACTGATAATGACCATGACACTAAAGCCTGATTCTGGTGTATGGGGTGCTCTTCTTGGAGCTTGTAGGATTCATGGCAATGTAGAACTAGGTAAAGTGGCTGCGAGCCACCTCTTTGAGATCGATGCAGAAAATACAGGTTACTATGTTCTGCTATCTAATATGTATGCTAAAGCAGGCAAATGGGATGGCATAACTGAAGTGAGGTCCTTGGCTAGACATAAGCAACTACAGAAAACTCCTGGATGGAGTTCAGTGGAGGTGAATAAGAAGGTGAATGTGTTCTTTACCGGGAACCACTCACACCCTCAGCACGAGGATATCCAGAAAGAATTGAGAACTTTGTTGGCCAAAATTAAAAGCATTGGTTATGTTCCAGATTTCAGCTTTGTATTGCAGGATGTGGAGGAGGATGAGAAGGAAAGTATATTATCAAACCACAGTGAAAGACTTGCAATTGCCTATGGAATTATAAGCACCTTGCCTAAAACTCCTATTCAGATATACAAGAATTTGCGGGTATGTGGAGACTGTCATAATGCAACCAAATTCATATCAAAGATCACCGAAAGAGAGATCATCATGAGGGATTCAAACCGTTTCCATCATTTTAAAGATGGTAGATGCTCTTGCGGAGATTACTGGTAATCCAATTTTCTTCTTTCTCTCTGTTGTATTGCATTGTTCTAAAGAAGTTAGAACAAGTGACTCAATGCACAAGACTTCTGCCAATGAAGTCTAGGAACGGTCACTAACTCAAGCAGACAGACCCTCCATAAGTCGTCCAAGGCATTAGGGTGCCTTTGTGTGCTGCCAAATCACACTTCTTGTATGGGTTTGCATTGTTTAAACTCTTGCAAGGAAATTGTTAACATATTTGACATTTTTATAATTCTAAAAAAACGTTGCTAATTGTTTACTAATGAAACTTTTGATATAAGTTTAATTCGTTTTAATCTAACATTTATCTGTTTGTTAATTGTAAATATTAACTACATTTTATCTTTCAACAATCAATTCGTAATAAATTGTCATCATTTATCTCTCAGTAATGGCATTAACACCATGCTCCCAACTAATTGGAATCCCGTACAATTTATTACTTGTTTCCTTTGCTATATAATTTTGATGAACCCAGTACTGTCCTTTTGCAAGCATGTGAAGCAGGGAACCAACATTGGCAATGGCACCCAATGCCCACTACATCATGTCCTATGCTTTTGTGTACCATAAAACCACACATGGCACTAGTGCCTATAAATGTAATAACTTCAAATCTTGTGTTCTTGGCTCAAAGTAAAACTACTACTAAAAATAAATAGATTGATTACTTCAAAAATGAGAAATCTGATTGATCCAAATAGGTACCTGAAGAATTCCATTTCAACACTGATTTAGATGTGTTTAGTGTTACAACGGTCTCCCTGGGCATGGTGTAGCAGTAAGACATTTGGTGAATACACAGAGTAGCACGGTTCAATATCAACCAGGGTATGCAAGAAGGTTATTAATTGGCGGAGCGATTGTGCAAGTTGGTGCACAGTTTGATTATACAATTAAAATAAAAAAAATAAAACCATCACATCAGCGGCCTTTTTAGAGCCAGCTCCACGGATATGAAGTGAGGTAAATACAAATACACAGGTGTTAGGGGCATAGTGGGGTAAATTGTAGGTTATCAGTTTCTGAGAATTAACACTTGACCATTACGCCAGAGATGTCATGCGCCCACCGTCTATGCTACGTCGTGGGGGCAATTAACAAGCATACACGGTGGCATAAAGGCGATTCGCTCGCTCCCAGCGCTTCCGCCAACCCGTCTCAGAACCAACATGAAGAAGGGAAATCACGGGGGCTACTAGCCCAAATAATGATTAGTGCATAGGGGAGGACAAACATACACAACTCTATAGTAGGGGGAGGG
>JBBPFQ010000084.1:1117619-1132931 GCA_037974815.1 Kaempferia elegans
AATAACTCCGTTCAATTCGATGAGATTGATTTGCAGCAGAACAACTTAAAGTGAGAACTCTACCAATGCTAACATGAGAATTTACTTAGTATCCACCTCAAAGAGGTGATTGATCTGAGGATCCACATAAAGTACACTCTCCACTATAAAAAATACTTCTTCTCATAAACACTCCGAAGGTGGAGAAATCTTGTACAATCTCTTAATAAGAAAAGAAAAGAACAAAAAGAATACATGATACAATAAATACATTACTTGATCTCTTGTACCATGAAGATGCCTCTTCTAGATTCAGAAATGCGGCAACACTTTGCCTTGAATCTTCGAATAACCAGTGAATAGTAGCAGAGAAGAAGCGGAGAAGAAGAGCTCTAAAAACTATTGTGTTTGAATCTCATTGACGTCTTTATATCCTGTGATATAGGGTTTTCAATTGATTGACCTTATCCCAAATTGATTGTCATGTCATATCTGAGCAAATACAACCGTCAAACACCGCAACAATCATCTCCCAATTGATTAGCGCAACTTTAATCAATCACCTGATTGATCCAGCTGCTTTCTGTGTGCTCGCAAGAAGCCGCAGAATCGATTGTGCACCTTCCCAATCGATTCAACCATTCTTATGACATCACGAGAAAGGTTGTCGATTGATCACCTGATCAATTGACTTATGGTCCAATTGATTACCCAAATGATCGGCTAACTCTAACTTGCCTAACCCAAGTCTAGGGTTACCTTACCCAATCTCCGGTCAACCGTGACATGTTGTGACTTCCTCATTGCATAGAATCCGGTTCACCTTGACCTGCTAGGACTTCTCTACCAAGTGTTCGATCAATTCTTTGATCCACTAGGATTTTTCTCCTCGTGCCAAGTTTCAGTCCTCTATGACCCACTTGAACTTTCAAAGTACTTTTAAAACTTAAAGTAAAAAATGTTTTATCTTACATCGGCTATGACTCAAGTACATGAGCACATAAGCAGAAGATGGAAGTTACAAATATGAGGATGTTAAGGTAGATATGTGGAAATGTACATAAGAAGATGAACAAAATAAGAAATGAGAGTATTAGATAAAAAAAATGTCAGAGTTACATCTATTGAGAGAAAATTTTGAGAGACACGTTTAAGAATTAAGATGGTACTGACATGTACTTGACGACGAATAAATGTTTTAGTTAAGCGATACGAAACTATGATAAACACGCACATCAAACGAGAAAGAAAAAGACAAAAAATGACTTGGTTATCAATAATAAAAAAAGCTAAAATTTATTTAAGTATAGATGATGATATAGTAGGAGATATAGTTCAATGGCGTAACGTGATCTATGTATCTGACTCCATCTAGTAGAATAAGATTTGATGGTTGTTATTGTTATTATTATTTAGTGATTTGGGTCCATGAAGTTGTGGTCATCAATTTGTTGGAACATGAAAGTATGTCGATACAAATATGATCTGTCCCTCTAGACTCCAAAGGCTCTTAACCTTTTAGCAAATAATGCACATCAACAACGTACCTACGCAAAATTCTCATGTCAAAGTCACATGATGAAGGTGGAAAGCCAAACTTGATATGCGACGTGTTCTTTGATTAATTTCAAAGAAGACAAAAAAATCACCATGTGCTTTTGCTAAGAGAAACAATGAGTACCGTTAATCGAGCCATTTGGCCACTCTCTTTTGTCACTGAGACAGCATTGGCTGGCAGCCAACCTTGACCTCCCTTTGAAGCCACGAGCAATATATATGATTCATCAAAGATATATATATACTCTAATTGTACATGCATTCATCAAATTGCTTAGTGGTGAATCGTGGGAGGCTGGAAAGAAGGGTGCTGAAAGATACATCGACCTACAGAAATCCTGGACATGCATGCCAAAAGCACCACATAGCAAAGCAAAAAAGAAGCATTCCACTGTCAAAAACACATGCAAAAGACGTTGACAAAGTTTAGATACGCATCTAAAAGGATAGAGATTAATTAAGGGCAATAAAAAATTAACCCAAGTTAGAGAATTGCACCCATCTGAATTAATAGTTCATCCCGTAGGACTTCCACTTCTTATTTGATTGATCAAACTTGAAAGAGTTCTATCGAGAAGGGAAGGGACGCCTCCTAATTAATGTGATTGCTCTTGCTAGTTTGAGCTATATCTACACAAGCAGCTTAAAATAGAATTTATTTGGCACTTCACAATAGCTAAGACCTTAATTTGGCTTTCATGAATCTCAAATTATCTTGTATTACAATTAATGATCTTGCTTTTGATTAATTTTTTATAATTAACAATAAAATTTCAAAGCTCATCAGTTACTAATCTACCCAGAAAAGAGAGCATACATACTGTTCTACCAACTACTGATTTTATCTAAGGGATTCTTGTAATTTTTGTTCCCACTGTTTTAGTTTAATATAAACTTCTCTTATTTTATCCAATTTTCAAGTTTTTTTTTTGTTCATCAAATAAAATATAGCACATATATAGATCCAGAAAATTAATAATAACACTAGAATTATCATCATTCAATAACAATTAATTACAATTCCAAAAGTATATAGATAAAATGAGAATATGTTTTCAATAATATGAATTCGTTTATAAATAATTAGTAAAAACTTTATTCAGAAAAAAATAAAGAACACAACTACAAACATAAGGAAAATACAGAACTCTGGAAAATAAAAATTTTAAAATATCACTAACAATATGAGCTAATGAAACACAAATCCAAAAAATTCACCCAAATGATATAATGTCTTTGGATAAAATAGGCATTGGAAGCAGAGCCGGACCTTGTATAAGGCCAAAGAGGCCATCGCCTCAGGGCCCGGCCGAGAAAAGGGCCTCAAAATTTTATTTTTAAAGTATATATAATAATAATAAATTAATTCATGCCGTAATCTCATGATTCCTCACAGCGCAGACACGTCGCACGCCCGCACCTCTTCCTGACTTCCGCCGGCGCAGACACGCCGCACCTCTCCCCGTCTTCCGCAAGCGATTTCTTCGAACGCCTTTCTTCGATTTCTCACACGGCGCACCATCGCACAGTTTGCGCACCTCTTCCTGTCTTCCGACGGCGCCGTTCCGCCTTTCTTAGATTCTTTTCATCACCGACACCGAGGTAGGTAATCCTAATCTTCTTAGGATATTGAAATTATCTCCCCTGCAGCCCTGCTTTATAGTGACATGCATATCTTTAATTGGATTGATTTTTCTGTAGCAGATTGTAATAAATAAGAGAGCAACTTTTAGACTCAAAATTGCTCAATGATTTCAAAGGGTCATTTTCTATGATTCGCTTCAGGCCCCGTCAGACACAGGTACGGCTCTGCCATCTGTGAGGAGGTAAATCGAGAAGTTGTAGTAGCCCAAGCCTCTGAGGTAAATCGAGAAGTTGTAGTTGGCCAAGCCTCATGACTATATGTAAGGAGATAAATTGAGAAGTTATAGTTGACCAGTGTAAAGAGTGTTTTTTTCCTCGACTTTGTCAAGATTCAAATTCTTACCTTATAATAGCAACTCTGTCACGTACTAACTAATTCGTCCTTGCCGGGGGCAATAATAATTGGATAATTCTACATTAGTTGGATGGGGCATCCCTTCTTTAAAAAAAAAAAATTCAAAATGCGCCCGTCCAAAAGGTGAGGAACACAAACGCGGGGAGGTCTGGAGAGTTTGAGATCAGGGTCCCATGGTAGACATTTTGGTTCTTGGTTAATATTACAAATATGTGTTCTTAATTATATTCTAGAACATCAAGGAATTGATATTCTGACAATAAATTTGCAGTTCGAGAATCGGCAAAAGTGGTCAATAAGTTATAGGGAGAAGACATCGCCTTCTATCAATTTACAAAGCAGCCAACCTCCATTGGACGTTAGTCCACAAGAGAATCATCCGAGTCTGAAGACAAAACTCTGCTGATATCCTGATTTCAATGGAGATTTCTATTATCTTATTTTCCTTGAATTAACGAGGCAAAGAATTCATTCAATGAAAATTCAGATTGATCCACGATCAAGACCATTTCATTAACCACTGGGAATAAGAGAGTTTTCCCCATGCCCGAACACATTTTTATCAATTAAAGCCAAAATTACTTTGTAAGAAAGTATGAATCATATTAGAAAGATGAAAACGTGATTGCATGGAGATTCCTGATACCAACAATACACATGGTCATTCTTCTCTTAAGGACAAATTTGTTGCCTCCATAGATCCTTTTTTTTTCAAGCCTGCAAAACCATCCATTCTTTGATTCTAAAACCAATCATCCGTTAATAAATAGCATTTTCCAATAGAATCTTACATTTAAAGAGATGGGCGGGAGCTATAGTAGCAGGGTTATGTACCTTGATGATACCAGTTGATATCACAGAGAAATGAATATGAACACATGAAAGGGGACCGGGGGAAATATGACTGCATATTTGGACCTTTTTTTCCAAATAAGATGTTGAATGTTCACTCTCATACTGCCTAACTCTCAGTAACAAGGCGGGACGATGCTAGTGAAAAACAAATCTAATTGTTACGTAGAAATTCTGAATGTATGCCTCTAAGCTCTTCCTACAATTCCATGTTTACCTATGCGTGCAAACCTTCGTGCAACGCCAAAAATGACAGCCTTAGTCAGAAGACCGTGGTCGAGGCTGCAGGCAACAGCTACAGCACCGCCAATTATGACAAACCTAGGTATGTTACTTGCCCAGTTCTTTGGTTTCTCTGCTTCTACAATTTCAGTTGATGAATCAGTGCTGTTCTCGATAGATATTAACTGATCAGCATCAAACTTTGGTTTCTCTGCTTCTACAATGTCAGTTGATGAATCAGTGCTGTTCTCGATAGATATTAACTGATCGGCATCAAACTTGGAGTTGATTTGTGACATTAAAGCAAACCGTGACAATGGTTCATTGGACTTCCTGGCAGCTTTGTAGGCACGCAGACCGGGCTCAATCTTCTTAACACAGCCCCACATCCCTTGACGAACGCCTATCTTTGCGATCTCCCATGGGATGCCCATGTCTTCATGGTGAAACAGAAGAATCTCACAGGCAGTCATCTGGCCATCTCTTTTTGATTTAACTGGATAAAATGATATAATGTTAAAATTCTTCAAACATTTGAAGAGTAAAAAGACAACCATTTATTTACTATTTTTTGAAGAAAAAAAAATATAGACAACTATGCACCTGGACGAATGCACCAGCTCGAATAATACAAGTCAACACGTCTCGGTTTGTTGCGCCTAGGTATCTCTGAGCAAGGCACTCCCTGAATAGCCAATGGTTAGTAAGGAAAATATTTGTGAAAGCTCACTTCACATTAGAAAAGTAAATACCATACTGGATTTGAAGCAGTATAAAAGGAAGAAAAAACTCCATAGACATTTCTTGATATTTACACTGTCTAATTTATTTTCCTGTTCACACAGATTTTCTTTTTCAAATCTAAAGAAAATGGTGTTAGTCAACTAGTAGGAGCCAAACAAACCATGGAGACCAACCAAATTAACGATATAGGATGTAGTTCAGGGATCCACATGAAAGTTCAAATCCTTAAAACACATGCTCTTAAGATTAAGATGAGAACCTTTTCTTGCCCGAGGTGAAGCACATATGGCAGTTTTTGCAACTAGTAGCTGAAAAAACGGGTTCTAACTAGATATTTCAGCACAATCTGATGATTCATAAATCATCCCTAAGCGTCCAAGATGAGGAAGAAGAATAAGTTACCAAAAGCTGCACATGAAATTTTATCGAGAAGATAAGAAAGAACATCTTCTTTTGCTAAGGCAATTTTAGAATCCTTATTCAGTTGGATATTGCGAATTAGGCATTGCAAACGCACATAAAGTAGGTTGAGGTAGAATGTGGTACTTAAATAAGGAATGGTCAAATGACCAATGATAGATATTAAAGCATTTACTAGTGAGTTTACCACATAATCACTTATGCTCAATGTTTGATAAGATTTTTCCCATTTCAGTTTTTCCTACAATATGAATCATCATTGAATACCCAAACTAACTTAATAATTGGAAAAAGGAAATCCATCCAGGCATAACAATAATATTGTTCTCATGAAAGCATACAAAATTTATGCTAGGAAATGTAGACCTTACCTTTGTTATGCAGTAGTAAGTCTGTCCTGACTGCCATATGCGACGACCAATGATATACTCCCGGTCGCTACAGAAAAATGGAAACTGCAGAGAAAAAAGAAATAAGCAAACAGCATGCACAATAACATACTTTGTATCCATAAGAAAATTCATGAAAAAAAAACTATACCTTTCTGACCCACTGAACTATCATAGTCCCTGTGCTTATGCACTTCTTCAATGTAGCATGCTGGAGGAGCATGTCATCCCATCCATTCTTGATCCGGAAATCATCATCCCAAAAGAAGTCCCTCAGTATTTCTGCGGTCGTATCCTCATATATAGTGCTGCTACGATACTGTGGAGGGCCAGCCTGGTAAAACACCAAATTATGCCAATGTAAGAAAGCATAACCATGGAGGTATAATGGCAAATGACTAAAGAGACAATTAAACAGTCATAGATGTATAGATTAACAGAACCATGTGAACAAAATTATGCCAATTTTAGGATTGGAAAACAAGAGGCATAATCGGAATTACAAAACAATTAGTCACAACCTCGGCTTGGACTGACCTACATCGAAGTCATAGAATAAGGTGCCTATATCCGAATGTTAAAAAACAGCAAAGAATTTGCGGGTTAAGCAAAAGCGAATCCATTCTTTTCTTCTTATCATTTTTCATTTTATTTTTTTACCTCGGGCTCCCTTTTCCAAGCTTGATAATCCATGTTTGGCAAATACTTTTCCATCATCTTCTGCCACGCAGGCCCTCCATCAGTCCCCTCCACCAACCGGAGAAAGTGCTCTAAATCCTCCTCGGTCACTACCGACTTGTTACTGCTACAAAACCCCACAATAAAAGGGGAAAAACACTTCTTTACGCCTTCACACGAGAAATCGACCATAATCTAATAAAGAGTGAGAGAGAGAGACAAAAGCAATTTACCTCTTCTAGTCGGCCTTGGTATCGGCTTTCTCAGCCGCCAACGAGACGGAAGCAGCAGAAGACTCGGGCAGAGGAAGCAACTGCATGGGCGACTCGTGCCTCTCGGCGCCGACCAGCCCGGTGGCCCATCGGGGCCGCCAAGCCCATCCAAGCAGAAGGCCCGTCACTACGGCAACCCAGAAGGGGAAGACGAATACCGCGAGCTCCGCAGCGACATCGGCCGCCGTTGGTTGCCGCAAAATCTCCAAGAACGCATCCAAAATCAGCGCCATAGAGGGAAGAAGAAAAAGAAGATACCCTAAACAAAGCGGAAAACGAACAGAAGAAGAGAGAGATAGAGCGACGAAGCCCGCTGCCTCCTGCCTGCAGTGGAGGCAGCAACGAGTCGGAGGCGGAAAAGGCGGAACTCGGAAGGAAAGGGAGAGGGAAATCGGATTGGATAGAGGGAAATTAATACGTGGAGTGGATGAGGCAGAGGAGGAGATAAATAGAAGGAAACCGACGAAAGGTCCGCGTGCTGCGATAGGGATCGGCATGGAGACATGTTCCGGTTTCCCCCGGTTTATTGGACCTCGTAATTATATTTATTTTTATTCTAAAAAAACAACGACCGTTTGATTAATTAAATAAATAAATGGATGGATGGAACTTATCATGATTCACAAAATTCTCGTCGAGGCCCTCGTGCTCCAATTCAATTGCGCGCGTGGCAGAGACAAGCTGCCCGCGGTTTCACTTCCACTCGATCGATGCCGTGGGAGACCAAAAATTGAGTCAATTGTTAGATTGTAAATGCGCGGGATTGACTCGATCAGGTTTGACCCGGCCCGAACAGGTCTGTTTCGTTGGAGATTGAAGGTTGAGCCGGCCCAAACTGGTTGGCGTGGGAACTAAATCTGGATCGATATTGTTGCGTTGTAGAGAAGTAGAATTGGTTCGGTTAAGATTTTTAATAATGGGTCATTTGTCGTTTACATTTTTTCTAATTAAATCATGAAATCAAGTCTATTATTTGGTCGAACTATGAAAAATTAGTTGAGGGGTGCAAGTTTGAGGTGAGAAAGGGCAATGACAAGTGGATGGAGGATTGAGTTGAATAGTGGATGCCATGGGTCGAGTTGGACGGTCGGAGTTGAGGTTGTAAAGGTATATAGAGTTGCAATGGAGTCTCTTTCTCTCATTTTCCTTCTTTATTAACAATGTTTCCAAGGAGCCAAAAACTTCTTTCTGTGTTTCTCATTATAGGACCAAGGATCCATTGCCTAGTGTAGGCGTTTATTTTTCTTATAATGTTAGGTAAGAGAAGAAACGTGTGCATCTCAAAAAATTATAGCTTTTTGACTTATGCACCAAACTTTCAGTACATCAGTTGAGTAATGATGGAACCAATTAATCAATTGGCATCGAAAAAAAAAAAAACTTAAAGGTGTTTGAAGCTTATAGGAGATCAGAAGGAAGAGATTTAAACTAATGTTAATAGCATATTCTTGAGATCATTTGAATTGTACTGAAACACTCTTTCCCTTACTTCTTAAGCATCATAGTGATCATCTTGTAAGCATCATAGTAATCATCTTGTAAGCTAAGCGGTTTTTTCACCTTTGAAAAAAGTTCGAAAATGAGAAAATCTCCTAGAATTTTTAGGAATGGCCCGTGGGCAAAGGGGGCTACTATTGCTCCACGCACTAGAAGGAAGACAAACATTGTCCATGGGAAACGCATGGGGGAGCACGATGGTGTAGTAGCACAAATGCAATGGGGGATCTGGCGATTGGGAGGTGGACAATGCAGCTATACAAGCTAACAATGAGCTTCGAGTCTATGGGCAAGCAACCCATAGGCTCATGGGGCTCCCATGTGGTTTATGTCACTCACTTCTTAGAATGTGGGTGTCGATTTGATCTCTGAATATCTTTGTTGTCTACAAGTTGAAACTAGAGGATGATGGCTAGGGATTCTTTTGAAGGCCAGACATCGATGTTGTCAAAAAGATGCTAATTTTTGTTATATGATTCTTCCCTTTTGAGTTGAAGATCTTAGATGGCATCTCTTTTTATAAATAATTGGTTGCGAAGTTTGCTTTTAATATAGAAATAATAATAATAGGAAGGAGAGTGATATCAACTTGCCTTGTGAACTTCCAGTAATCTCCTGGTGAAGTTGTGCTTTGATGTATATGTCCATATTTTTAGTTCCAATATATACTTACCTTGTGCGAAAAAATGATGATGCAGCCCCCACAATGCAAAGGAATAATAAAAAAGATTCAAAATCCAAATAAGATGAATATTCTAGAGATCGGCTTCAAGTATGTTGTATTTTGAATTTATCCAATAGGCAAACTAGGATGGAAGTCCATCTACCTCATGATGAACTTGAACAATGTGGATTGCCTAACAAAAATGATCATGCAAGTTTTCCTACAAATGATGATAATAAAGCAGCTAATTCTCCACGAAGTAGGATGATCATGCAACTATCTTCTATATACAGCATGATATGCAAAAAGTTTGTTTCATCATTTTGTGGGAAACTGTAAGTTGGTACTCTTCTCAGTTTTTATTTAACATAATACAAATTCAAAGCAACCTGTAAGCAATTCATCTGCTTTAACCAAAAAAATAAAACCAAAATAATCACACGACTGAAATGAGCTCACCACATTTTTCTCAGAGCATGTTTTTTAAAAAACAATTTCATGTAATTACTTGTATGTATGAACCGATAACTACAACTGCACAAGAAATTTAAATGCTAAACAAAGTCTAAACATTGAACAATATTTGACAACCGACATCGAATGCACCCATTTGATGTTGCAGCATTACAGGGAAGAGCGATGCTTGGACAAGCACTTGGAAGGTAATGAATTCCTTCATGATGCCAATGTCTTTACTGCTTAAAACACTTCCACTGGTGTTGTCAGTGTTGGGGCCCGATGATTTGGTTTCATCAGAACTATTATTATCCCCATTATGTCCAGAAGTTTTGGGTTGATAGGCACCATCATTAGCTCCATCATTTCTTTGTCCAGGAAGACTGTCAAAATTGTTTCCCCCTTCGTTATCATCAGCTGACCGATCAGCACCATCATCTTTTGAAGTTCCTGGTAGATTATCTAGCTGTGCTTCAACCCCTACTCGTCTTAAATGGAGCTGCCGATTTCTTACAATGTTATAGAATCCAGAATTTGTAATATGACGGTAATCAATTAAGAGATTGCCAGTACCTGAAGGTATAGGTTCACCTCATCTGGACGAGAAAGGAAAGGGAAATCACCACCTGACTTCAGCATGGCTCGCCTAGCTCCAGGAAACCTTTCACTTACTTGATCTTTCAGCTGTTGAGGAACAGCACAGTAATCATTTGTCTGAAGAAACAGAAGCAACGATTAAATGATGCCCCATACATCAGAAACTTATAATGAGATATCTGGGTAGTTATGTACAAGAGGCCTTAGGTTTCTAATGCAATCAGAAACTTGCAATGAGAGTGATTTATTTACAATGCAATATGTGATCAAACTGTTCTTTTGCTTATGCTAGATGATGTTAGAACTGAAAAGCATGACAATGATATGGTCGAGATACATCATCAGATACAATGGTCAACAGTTAGTTAGATCACTATAACAGGCAAGGCAATAAAAAACCATAATTAGTAACTAATTTAAAGCACCATAAATGGTAACCGATCATACCATTTGCATATTGCTTATGATGGGAATACTCAACATCAAGGATTGAAGTATTGAGCCATGCCCGAGTTCCAGTCCTTGACTGGCTCAACACAGTATCACTGGTGCCAATGGTGTGCTCAAGGAAGAGAAGGGGAAGGGGAAGGGGAAGGGGAAGGAGGAAGAACACCAGTGTATGTCGAGAGAAGAGGAAAAAGTGGAAGAAGAGTAGGGAGGCTCAACCTATATCAGCTATGTTGGTGTCGGAAGAAGAGTAGGAGAGGACTCACCTATATCAACTAGGGTTTTATGCAGAGGAAGGAGCTAGGGTTTTAGCATGGTTTTGATGCAAAGGAGGAACTAGCACGGAGGGAGGAGGAACCAATGCAGGCATGGAGCAAGGAGTAATTAGCATGGATTTGATGAAGGTACTCACGAAAGAAAGTGGTTTGACGAGATAACGATGCAACGTCATCGTGCTCGTGCAATGGTGGTCGTGTGAAGGTGTTCACATGGGGAAGCAAAAAGGAGAGAGAGAGTTAATGATGGTACCCAAAAGGAGAAGGGGGAGGAGAGAAGCCACATGTCGTGTGTGCAAAAGTGCCAGTGGCTTGGTCGATAGGTGAAACAAGATCTTTCGCCCATGCCGACCAACACAGAACGAGACTTTAAATAGTGCTTAGCATAGTCCAAGTGTGGACCAGGATATAGACTACTACTTGAGAAACTTTTGATCCTGGCTAATTCTAAATGAAAGTGGGATAATAGCTAAGGTTTGAAAAAAAAAAACATCCTTTTAAGCATGAGAAAGAAAACATCTAACAATGAAAACATAAAATGACCAATCCCCACAGAAGTTCTCCAATCCTAGAAAAGCCATTTGAGTATACTTCCTTTAAATAATATGACTTTTACCCCTTTTCTAAATGATATTGATTAGTTGTAATTCCAACAAATTGGCATGTACTGCTCCAGCAACACACCATAACAGACTTAGGATAAGCACAATAAGCACACCAGATATACAAAGTTAAACACAGACCCTCCTTGGTAACAGAACTGAGCAGTGAACTTGATAATATCCCATCAAGCTCAATCTATTTCATAGTTAAGTGTGCAAGAACTACTGAGTTCACAAATCATTGGATCTCCTTGATTGTAGTTCATTTCTAGATGGTGCGATTGCATTTTTGGCACAAGTAGAAAACTTATCTTTGTTAAGAAAATCATCATTTGAGACAATTCCGAATAAGCACTGAATGATGAAAAAGGCACAAAACATTTTGCATGCCTCTGTGTATATTCTAATGCATATGTTCTCTCTTCCAATAGTGCGCGTAAATAAATGAGTTTGTCATGATCTCTTCCTTGCCTTTTCAATTTCATATATACTGTTGCATGCTGCTACACCAAAAAGGTTAAGCAATATCAGACCAGGACTTACATCCATGATTGTGATGAAGGAATCTGAGAGCGAAAGAGGTCCAACTGATGCAGCATTAACATTCAACTTTAGCCTTGAGGATAAATCATCACTTGATAAAATCTCCACCTGTGTGTTAAAAAGCTTCTAAATTTTCAATCATGGAAATTGTCTAACAGTGCAAAATATGTCAATTTATTTACCAACCAAACTAAGGCTTATCTTAATAAGGTCAGAAATCAAAACTAAATGACTGCATAGTATATTTAAAAAATGCATCTGAATAAGCACATGTTACATCGTAACTATTCTAGATACATCTGTGTACCAATTTGAGCAGCTGAATTTGAAAAAAAAAAAAAAACTTTAACATAAACTAGAATCAATGATTACGAAAGACGTAGACAAACCAATATAATCAGAAATATGCAACCTTCAAGAAATTAAAGTAGGTTGGTATCATCACACAGTTCAACAAAAGTAAAACAAGAAAAAGCTTAAAGTAATTTGATCTGTCACAAAAAAATATGGATGTACCTGGCCAACAACAAAATCTATAGAGTCAGCAATGAATGGTTCATGTGAACCATCACGGATTCCTGATAAGATGTATCGCTTCAACAGAAAAGCAGGCGTCCAGCGAACACTGCAATATGAACAGAAAGAATGTCCAAAGGCAATTCTATTTTTAGACTCAATAACAACAAGCCATGTTAGTTCGACTGTTTAGAGTGGTAGATGAAAAATGTGTTATGAAAACTTCACTGTTTACCAAACCAGTAGCGACTTGTTTTGCCACTTTCTAATTTCTGCCATAGCAATACCAATATTGTTTCAGATAATAACATTGAACAATTTGATAGAAGATACTTATATTAGCTATGTTACCTCCAATTCAGTATAGACAAACCAGTTTATCATAAGGTACAAACAGTTCGACACAACCATGACCATGTCAAAACCAGTTTATCATGACGTATCCGTTAAAATCTGGATATCACATACTTGAGGCAATAAAAACATTTCAGCATAACAGAACAAGTCTATACAAATTTGGCTGTCCTGCACTTTTGCTCAAGGCCTATGTACAGAGTTGCCCTTTGAAGCAACACAAGGTTTTAATTCAACAAAACATGGATGAATTTAAACTAGCATAAAAAATTGGTCAAAAAAAAACCAATTAATAATAATAGTTGAAATAAACACTTAAACCCTCATCCAATCTGCAGTAAAGAAAATAAAACATACATAGGAGACCATGGCATGGCAGCTGCAAACTTGTGCGTCTCCAAAAATGTGTTTGAAAGAACAAGCGACTTAACCCGCCTTGGTCGATGTTGTGCAAAGACTAATGCAAGGAATCCACCAAGTGAAGTTCCATAAAGATGTATCTGGCATACAGTAAAATTACTTGTTAATCTGTTGTGGTCTACATTCATTAAATAAAATTAAAAAATGGGTTAGTTCCAAAAGGTACAGTTAATTATATACCCTCACTGAACATGAACATGAACATGAACATGAATTTGAACATTTTTGTGCCTCAAAAAAATTATTAAGTTCCATCAGTTTGAGCTACATTTAGAAAAGAACGTCTAGTATATCCATTTGGCATCTATTATATCCATATAGCTCAACAACACTTCAAGAATCAACACCATAGAGCCTACAATGTGTCACTTAATAATGTCCTTCAAAATTTACAAAAAGGATAGTGTGTAGCTTGTTGGCTAAACTCCACATCCTAGTTCAAACTGTCAAGTTACAGCATCTTAAGAAATGCTAATGAGTCAAAGAGACATCAGAACATAAGTGTACAAAACATGGCCTTTGGATATAACCCAACTGATGCTGATGAACCCTCTAGATTTATTCACATGTCCATCTCATATAGTTAGAGATAGGCATAATTACACATGATCAGTGTTTAAAACTTAATATGAATTCATGTAACATGTGAATAGATACCATGTTGTTAAATGACTTAATCATCCATGGAATGTGGAGATGAAGGAAAAGTACAATTTTTGGCAAGGCGTTCAAAAGGAATTGTCAACTGATATGAACATCCAAAACAAATGAGCAAATAATAGTTTGATCGAAGGCTGAATTGATCATAGCAGTACTTCTATTGGATTGTTTGTCTCACCCCATGGTCACCTATAACTTGATGCCAATATCTATACTCACAAGTAGGGCCTGAACCATACCTATGACTTGAGTTTCAAAATGATCTTCACAAAAATAAAACCACACGTGCTTTTGTTTCAGAAAAGAAGAATCCAATTTCCAATCGTATCTTCAAGAGAATCAAGACAACCATACAAATATAACAATCCCATTGAACCTTGGCATTTAGTATTTAACTACATGAGTATAGAGTGCAGCCTGCAGGAATTGTATTTCATCAATCTACCACAACAGTTACAGATCATAAAATTATAATCTGCAAAAGTTTTTAACCAAATGCAAAAAGGTCTAAACCAGCCACTTCAACAATGAAGAGAATAATTAAGTGAAACATATGCATATACATACATGATAGATACTAAGCGTATCCAGGAATTTCTCAAACGAATGAACCCACTCCATGTGATTCCAAATGCGTGGTATATCGACTGAAATCACTCGGTAACCCTGCAAAGAAAAAATAATTATAGCTCAAAATGTCATCTAGTTTCGTATAGCAAAAGCAACACATCTAACATTCATAAAAAGGTAATAGTATAATTAGTGCCAAAGGAAGATTGCCTTATACAAGGCTATGAAAACTGATATATTTAACCATGCTTCACTGCTTGGAAAAAATCCAGGAAATTGTTGTGATAGAAGAAGTAGAGTTTAAAGTATCTTTTCTTACTCAAGATTCAGTCTTTGGCCAGAGCAGTCTAGTTTTGATCACAGACCAAAACACTAGCATTTCAATCTCTAACTATAATGGTACAATTTAGATATGGCATCGTGTTGACACTATGCACACTTCAGTTTAAATCCTATGATCAGTGTTATCAAAGGCGCGAGACGCAAAGAGCTCCCTAGAGCCCGAGGTGTGAGGCGCGACTGAGGCGCGCGCCTCTTGAACATTAGGTTGATTACTAAACTACTAACACACTCATATATAATATGTCAAATATGATAAC
>JBBPFQ010000084.1:1179159-1191074 GCA_037974815.1 Kaempferia elegans
TAGAGGAGGCAGTGGTTCATGAAGAAGAAAAAGGGTGGCCCCTCACACGCGAGCGCGGCGGCTAGCGAGCATGATGACGTGCGGGGTTTTCTTCTCGATGGATTCTTTTCTCGCCCCTTTCTCTCCCCGAGAGATTATTTTCATTTCTTTTCTCTCCTTCCAGTGATATTTTTCTGCAGCCGTTTCTTTTCCTTTACTCATCCATCCGTACAAGTAAACTGACCATAAATGGTTGGCTCGTTATGGGGGCGCCCTGTCTCACCATGGATTAATCCGTTTGGTTGCTCTATTTTCAAGTAACAGTACGTGTCCACATGTTATGTCACTTCGAATTTATGGAACCACAGCCATTTAATTGAGTAAATACACGATAATTTGTTGAGTCAATGAAAACGATTGCACAGAAAGGAATAAATAATATTTAATTATAACGATTGGGATTTTTCTCCTTCCATTAATAACGACATTTTTATTTTTATTTTTATTTTTTTCAAATATCCAAATATTCAAATTATGCATTTTACTTTTTCAATGTCATAATTTTATGACTAGTTTAGTAATTTTATAAATTACTTGACAAAATTAGATGGATAACTTAATAAAGTGTACTAGTATATTAAAATAAATATTTTAAATTTAATTGTTTACACATTTAAAATTAGTAGAAACGAATAATATGACGTATACATTATTTATTTATTAAAAAAATCTGATTAAAAGGTATTTTAGTAAAAAAAAAATAAACTCCAATTTGAGGCCTTTCATAAAAGTTAAACAAGGGGCAATTTTCATGATTTTTAAAACTAGAGGATGGTATTTATTTAATTTTTTTAATCGATTTATCCTGATAAATCCATTCATATAAAAAAAAATGTATCCGTTATTAAGATAAATTTAAAAGCTTATGCAATTTCTTATTCATTTTAGATTTATAAGATTAAATAATTTCTACTATTTTAAAAAGGATAAAAATAAATTTTATTTTAACCCCATACCCACTAACCCCCGCCCTCTCTTCCCTCCATAAAGCGAAAGCTCTAATATCAAATTTCAAATGTTATTTCCCGCCAAAATCAATTCAGAATTATTCGCGCGGTTATTCGGACAAATTGAATATTAATAGGGTGCATCTCCCGCCGTCTCCCCCAATCCTCTTCCCCCTTCTGCCTTCCCACGATCGAGGTTCGATTCGCCGCCGATGGCTTCGCGATCGCCTTCAGGAGAGATCCACGTTATCCTGGGACCGATGTTCGCCGGGAAGACCACCGCCCTCCTCCGGCGGATCCAGGCCGAGAAGGACTGCGGAAGGTTTGTTCTTGCGATGCTTGCTTTGCTATGATTCGTTCAGAGTTTGATCGTTTCCTTCTGCCCGGGCAGATCGGTGGCGGTGATTAAACCAGAGAGGGATACGCGGTACGGATTCGATTCGGTCGTCACGCATGATGGTGTCAGGATGCCTTGCTTTTCTCTCTCGGAGCTTTCTGCTCTACGAGATAAAATAGGAGACGCAGCCTATCAAAAGGTATATCAAAATTGTGCTTTATTTTGTTTCATCCCTTGCAAATTGGTACGCATACACGATATGTTGTTTATTACTTTATTTGAATAATTGAATGATTATCGTAGGTCAATTTTCATGGGAGTTTCTTTAAATTAGGTTGTGACATATTTTTTTTGTTTGCGTTGGTTAGGATTTGATGAGTGTTAGGGATGAGTTTATACAATTGCAAGCCATTTTGGCCTCTTATGCTTCAAACAACATGGCTATGGAAGCCGTGGGGCAGTTTTCTCTTCTTTCTGACATTGTTTGATATGAATTATGGTAGGAAATGGCATGCCCCTTTGTTATGTTGGTCCAACCTTAATTTGGATGCAGTGATCATGCATCCTTTTAGGGTTGCAAGGTGGAGGGAGTGATAAGTGGTCATGTGATAACATGATGATGATTATTTTTTTTTTTGTACTCTTTGAATCTTGCAATTTTGTTGGGTATGGGAATTGCTAGTATTATTCTGGGAAAGAAATAGCTAGGGATATAGATCTTTGGAATTTCTTAGTCGAAATAGACTACTTGCATCTTCTTCATCATTTGAATGGAAGAATGTTGTTGTGATCTACCTTCAAAGGGTGTCTCCTTCACAATGAGGACCAACTCTGAAGATTGGCAAGTCTCCTTTCACCACTATCCTAAAGGAAAGAATCCATGAACAAATTGAATGAATGATATTTTGTAACAGTGGGGGAAGACAAGTAATTATGTGTTTTTCTTTTCAGCTTTTAAATTTTAGTAAAGCAATTTTATGACTGAAATATTAATTTATCTATGTTCATTCTCCATACTTGTTTGCTCTGACAATTTTCAGAATCATTTTCTTGAATATGCCATTCCTTTCTCTTTATTAATGTAAATAGTGTAAGCGAAGAGAAGTTTGATGCATGGTTGCCTGTAATGCGTCTAGTAGATTGTTTATCGAAAGAGTATCTTAACCTGGATTATATTATTCACTGGCATGTTTGAAGTGTCTGAATGAACTTTTTATTACAGTTCACAAGTTCCCAATTTTTTTCTGCTGACACTGCTTCATGATAGTTGACCGTAATAGGTATTGATGAAGCTCAATTCTTTGAAGATCTCTACGATTTCTGCTGCAATGCTGCCGATCTCGAGGGAAAAATTATTGTTGTTGCAGGCCTTGATGGTGACTACTTAAGGTGAGTCATCCACTTCAATTTGAAACAGTTTGCTTGTGCTCTATACTATGTTGCAGTCTAAACAAATCCAACTATGTGAATTATTTCCATCTATTTGTGCTAATCTAAACTTAAAGTAGTCAATATTTTGGAAGTTCTTTTCCTAATTATTCTGTGATCCTACCTCACAGGAAGAGATTTGGCTCTGTGCTTGATGTTGTTCCACTTGCTGATTCAGTCACTAAGCTTACTGCCCGATGCGAGATTTGCGGCAGGCGTGCTTTCTTTACACTGAGGAAGACGAACGATACCCAGACTGAGCTCATTGCCGGGGCTGATGTATACATGCCCGTCTGCAGGCAGCACTATGTGAATGGAAAAGCTACCAAGTCCATGCTAACTCTCCAAGTTTCCTCCACTGCTCAAAGTCTGAAGTGACCATCACTGTCCTGCTCTGTGTGTACCTTGATTTTATCTTTGTTTCCTTTCCTATTTTGTTTGATTCCTAGATCATGATATCGATCTATTGTTTTAAATCTTCAGTGTTCTAATTCATGTGTGCTTTTATATAGTGAGAAAGGCATGATGTTTATGTTAAATGGTGGCAATATGTAATGTGGTTTCAAACAATGCAGTTCATGTACAAGTGTTTTGCTTAAACAATATCGAAAGACGTGTTTCATTTACATGCTTTATTCATTTGTGCTTCCCAAACTTATAACCAATTGAATTATGCCTTCATATCGATCTATTTGTTAATACTTATGTCGAATTTTGGACTCGTACTATGTAGAAATTTCTGATTTTTTTTTTGTTCTAAAAAATATGAATAGAATCTCATAGTGATAAGACATTGAGGCAGGAATTTAGAAGGCGATTTAGCAAATTATTTTCTTTTCCTTTTTTTTTCTTGTTTGCCCCTGCAAATAATTAAATATGGAGGAGAATGAGGAGGCGAAATCCTCTCGTTCCTCCAATCTAACGGAGGGGAATTCTCCGAGGTTGAAGGGCGGCGGAGATCAAGACACGTCGACAGGCTTGCCCAGGAAGAGCAGCGACGTCGGGGGCGGCGGCGGCGGTTGCTGCTGCTGCTGGGAGTAGACGAGTTTGGCTCGGTCTGGACTCGTCTCCCTGCTACTTAATAACCGGCGCCTACCTCTTCCACCACCGACTTCCATGGCGGCAAAAGGTGGAGTGGAGTGGGAAAGGTCCGGGACGATGTTAGAGAATGAGATCGATGGAGGCGAAAGCAACGAGTCGAGGAGGAAGATCTTCCCCTTCCTCCGCATCGCAAACTCAAATCCTGTTCGGAGTTATTTATATATCAGTTTCAAGTACAGAGCAACACAGCGTGAAACGTGAATATGATTCGATCTTTTTACGAGAGAAAATCCATTTACCCTCTGTACTTTTTGCATTTACGATTTACTCCTATAATTTCAAACATTATATTATACTCTTCATAATCAGCGAAGTAAAATGGTAAAGTCAAATATATCATTTAATAAAGTAGCTTATAAAAACAATAAGTGACCCGAAGTCGCATTTAAAATTATAAGTTCTTACAAAGATGAGTTTAATTTATTATTTGTTTTATTCTTGTATTGTTTTAGTAACATGTCATGCATTTCAAATGTTAATAACATATTATTAAATTTGGGTTAACCGATTTAATTTTATAGAGGTTTTTATTAGTCATTAAAGTAAATTGAGAAATGTTCAGCGGCCTAAAAGTCTAGTATTCTATGGTTACACATCTTTTTTAAGAAAAAAATACTTATAAAAGTATCGTACATGGAGGATCGAATCGTAAATGCTTAGGTGATATACGTTGCATTTTAAAATTCAATATAGATATTCAAAATACAACATCACTGTATTATTAATTTTAATGTTTATACCAAATTAGCAATGATTTTTTTAAAAATCAATATCACATGACTTTTGTTATTGGAATACAACATGGGGTGCCCCGGGACTATAGTGTAGCGACAAGTGTATTCAGTTGTTTTTCAGATACTCATAATTTGATTTTCATCTATTGCTCATTTATATGAAATTTTCATTCAAATGAGACTCACAACTATGAGATGTTGAGATTCTAGGTCGCTTGCCGCGAGTATTTTCCGATTTACCCTAATGGCGGGTGAGAAACTTTCATGGGGCTGAACCAGCCACTCCAAAGATAATTAACGAGGCTAACTGGGTTAATTATTTTTTTTTAATGCAATATAGGGTGCTTAGTTGATTGACAAATTTACTATAATAATATAAAAGATTAATTCCTTAAGAGTGTATGTAAAATGTTTTTTTTAATTTACCTTCATTTATATAATTTAGATGTACTGAAGTGGTCGCTTCAGGATCATAAAAGATTGTCACATGAAATATAGAGGTCGAAACTCACGCGTTCGAGCATAAATCTTTATCTTGACTTTTGCGACACTAGATGTACCGAAGTGTTGACTAAAATGAAAAATACATACGTAAATTTAAAATTTTGATAATTAAAATGCGTCAATGGATAAATTATCAATAAAATATCTGTAAAACAAATAGAATATAAACTCTGTTCAACTTTTTCACCGTTCAAACTTGTAAATCGTCTTCACACTAAAACACCCTTTTAACCATTCTCCCAAACGTTCAAACACGAGCAGAGCACGGTGAAGCAATAAATGAGGCCGACTGACGAAGATGGTGAAGCAGGAGCTGTGATCCCACCGTTGACATTTGCCCGTCGCCCCTGTTTTAGACTAAGCGCCACCCGCCATTGATGAGCTCTCTGCCAAAAGCTGAAGCTCCGCCATCGCAGGGCTCTGCGTCCGAGGTGGGAAGAAGGGGGGGAGAGAGAGAGATAGGGACTTGTTTAGTTCCTTATACGTACCTCTGTCTCTGTCTTTGTTTACTCTCCATTAAGTCGTCCCTGCTTGGGTAGTAATTGCAGGGAGCAAGCTTTTGCATCATTCCTTGGGCTAATTGTCCGGTCCATTTGTGCTCTTTTCTACTTGGGGAGTGGAAGAGGGTCCTCTGTTGCTTTTTTGTGTGTGTTCTTTATTTCTCCCCGCCGAGGACGACAAACAATGGCAATATTTAGGCAAATTTAAGGCATTGCTCGAGAGCACCATGATATATATCGGTATGAACTATGAAGCAGAGTATTCAGACTATTACTCCTGTGATTCCTTCGCGAACCACATTCATAGTTTCTCCGATGGGAATGAGTAGTTCAATCATTGTTCCTTCGATGTCTCGTCATATGGATCTCCTCGATCGATGTTGTATCACACTCACAGACACTTTTTATTCAGCCGGACAGCGATTAAAATCTTTAAACAAACCCAAAAGGAAGATAAGAACAAGGAAGGGTGACGAGAGAATTGAAAAGGTCCGCTGTGATTCTGATCGACTCATGACTTCGCCATCAAGTCCTTGTCGTCGCGGTCTCAGCAAAAGAACGAGACGCAAGCAGAGAGGAGAATGAAGATGGAGATGCGACAAATGGATGGATTCCGAAGACAAGCAGAAAACGTCCAATGCAGGTTTTTTGTCTACTTTTTTTCATGGTGATAAGAAAAAAATTATTTGTTCATCTTAACTGAACTTATCTGTGAGGCGATAAGTCGGACATCGGAGAGTGCTCTGCACAGTCGGATAAGGATGATGTTGGTGATATGGTAGTCGGCTGCACTCGGCTATGTGAGTAGATGGAGCTGGAGCACTCAGCGTCACTCGGATTGAGGGACCACCAAGGTAGAGGCACTAGGACACTACGCACAGTAGATAAGCACACAGCGATAGAAACTAAACAGGAGTCGCCGCTCCTTGTTTGGTCCTGCGACCCTCAAGTTAGCCCAACGACGATCCAGGAAAGTATGCTGGAAGAAAACGAAAAGGATTTGGGTAGATGTGTGTGCGTAAAGAGAGCGAACCTGAGGTCTTTCTCCACAGGCCTATTTATAAGAGGGAAAGATTTCTACCAGCTGTGGACACGTGGCGATACCCTTCCATGTTGGGCTGCTCATGATTGCGCTCGCCACGTGTCATTCTCTGATAGATGCGCTAGCTGACAAGGAATATTCTCTGACATTCCGTTTGGTTAGGTGATAAAGGACTTTTGTCATATGGCTCCGATCAGACTACATGGTCCCCGCTTATTTTGTCTTTATGTGCTGATCAGACAGTGTCCTTGGTGATTCGGGTCACCGACCGGCCTAGTGTCCCTTGTAGGGGATGATCTTCTGACCTCTAAGGAGTTTAATGGAACGGTTTGATAATAATTCGTCCGATCGGGAATTTTGTCTGGTCAGAGAGATGACCGCTCGGTTAATCGGCTCAGTCAGATTCCACTTGACACTTCTGTTGATCGTGATGATCTGACATCCCATTTAATTTGAATGGAACTTTTATAATGATCTAGCTCTTTCATTGACCGATTATTGACATCTGAATCACTAACATTCCATTTCAGAACAATTACGGTTAATTATAAACTTTAAACAGTTAAATAGTATAAACAGACACTCAATTATTAATCAGGATTTAACTGCAGACAACATCACTAGCCAATTCTCCAATGTTTTTTATAAGAAAATCTGCAAGTGGAGCTGACATGGCAACCAGCGTACACGTGTATGCGTACGCGTTATCGAGGTAAGTGTTGGTAGGGCCTAGTCAACTGTTATTATGTCAACGGAATCTAGGCCGTCAAATCCCATTCGAACTGGATGAACGGAATTGATGAGATGTGACCTGATGAGATAGGAGGTGACATGTCACGTGAAACGCATCCTATTTTGGGTGGGTAGCGTGTAAAGTCTAGCCTCTAGGTCAGGTCCTAAAATTAGAAAGATAGCTAAATTAGTATTTAACTAAGTGCTGGTTACTGAAAAGGACCTTTTATAAATGGTATTTATATATTTTTTTAGTTGTATGATAGAGATTTTTATACTTTGAGATGCTGAAAATTATAAATATGTCATCGTGAAAATCATTAATTTATTTAATATTGGGGAAATTTCTCTGCATTAGTGATTTCTCTTTATTCTCGTAAAAAAGGATTGATTTGGATGATCCACCGGTTGTTAGAAAAAGGCGATCAACCACTGTTCTGCAGAAAAAGCTGCATTTCTCGCAAGTTCACCAAAAATTCTTTGCCAGCGAGGTTCATACACAAGAAAAATTGACACGGTAAAAGAGGGTCTTTAATTAGTCATTCCAAATTGTTCTGCTAGAATCAATATATTCTACCTACAATATCTTTAATGCGGAGGATAGAATAGAGGGGTCCGGGAAATATGCAAATGTGACATCTAGATAGATTGAATGGTTAGATGAAGGGACTGAATCTATGATGACCGATTGAGCGGATGGTTCGGTTGGTTCATCAAAGTCCTAACAGTGAAGTCTGCACACATCGTTGCCTGAGCAAAATGGCTGACCTAGGCGAATTCCCGAGCGGCCACTCGGTCGATCAGCATCTCGCGCCTCACAAAGTCAAGGATGAACTGACTATTAATCGAACCGGCGAGATGTCAAAGCTGGTGATGGACAACCTTCCATGACTAAGGGTGACCGATCGGCCACTAAGCCCGATCGGGTGGTAGGAATTGTTTCAGTTTTAACTGCACCTATTCTCTTTGTCGCCTAGTGCAACGGTTGTCAGAGTATCTATGCCTTATATCCTTTGTATGGAAGAAGCTCCTCAAAGTCTGCTATACCCAGAAATGCATATCCAGTTAAGGAATGATGACAGAAAGGTTTGTCCTTTTGCGGAAACACATCGGAATTCATGCATAAGAAGGTAACACTCCATTATAAATAGGGATCTCTCACGCAACATGTGGAGGTATACGAAATAGATTTCTCCAACTCTCCATTCTTCATTGTTCATCTTCTTCTCTAAACGCTGCATTGGCTTGAGTGTTGGAGAATCAGAGTCGGAGACGTTTTCCTGACACAGTCTCTAACGTTCCTTCTTCTGTGAGTTGTTTGGTGGTGCGCAGAGACACAGAGACGTGGAGTCTTCAGCCTGCTTCACTCAAGTCTACACAAAGTTAACCACAACGACACCTCGACGCCATGTCACCCAGCGGTTATCTCCCTGTCCCCAGACAGAATCAATCTTGATCTTCAACATTATTCTAAGCCTCTTTGTCTCAGATGCGGGAGCAACAATGCATCCTCCCTGATAAAGAAAACCTTCTTATGAATTTGCTAGTACGTATAGTGAATTCTTGAGTTTCTCTCTCTTTTTTAATTCCTATGGAAATCTGAACAGTGGTGCATGTAGTTGCGTAGTTTGCTACTTCTAAGAAAGTCTATCCATCCTTCCATGCTATATGTTTAGTTTTAGCTAAAGAGTCTCACACAGCACAAACACTGGAAGAGGCCCTTATTTTTTTTATTAAGAAGAGGGTGACCTACATGCACTTCAAGTGATAGTGGTTCGGGTAAAGTAGGTTGTGAATATTTATCAGGTTGTTCAATATCTTATCCGTTGTCTGGACTAGGGTAGTCCAGAGTTCCCCTTTATTCTTTGACAACAGAAAGAAAGTAAATATAGAAAAGGGAGAAAAAAAAAGTTACTTCATCTTATTGCTACAGTCCCTTAAATTTATTTATACAAATTAATTAGGGTGGTATATGAAAAGCACCGGTCATGACATACGTTCTAAAGATGATATATAATTTATGAGATCTTGAGATGAAAATTTAGTGTGTTCGAGTATATCTCTTTCATATTTTAATCATTTGCATCACTAGCTAGTAGTTATCCGTAATTTACCTCCTCTATGTTGACCTAGGGACGGATTGATGGAGTTGTTGGGACGAGAGAATAACCTTTTGCCACATAAAGATGATATCTAATTGATCTCTTCAGGGTGGTACGGTCATTAATGCATAGGAGGTTACCACATGAGGTTTTGAGATTAAAACTCAATGTGTCTAAGCATATCTCACCTATGTCTTGACCATTTGCACTATAGTCATCCGTGATTTATCTCCTCAATGTTGGCCTATGAATGAGTTGGCGAGAGTGCTGGGGTGAACAAATAGCCTTTGCCACATAAAGATCATATATAATTGGCACCAAAGCTAACTCAGTTGGTCAGTATATAGGCCTGTGTCCAGGGGTCGAATAACTGTAGGAGATTTCACCGTCTTTGAGGACCCTACCCATGTCCTTATCAATCTAAGATCCTGTATTACTCCCTTTCAATAGTATGGGGCAGTTGTGAGGGGGTCGTTAACGTGATAGTTCAATGTTTAAAGATGATATATAATTTTGATATTTAAAAAAAAAAGTGATAAATTTAATTAAACTGCCGATAAAAAATATGTAATATTGAATTGATTAGAGAGTCACAAACATATTATACTAAGGTAATAGATTATGAGTGTACGTCGAAAAAAAAAAATCTTTCATTAAGTTATAAAAACACCTATAATTTACTTTTTTTTATAGGATATATGTACAGTGGGTGATCAACTTTTGCTACAATTTTAGTTAAACATAGAGTAGGAAGCCATTACACATCCTTTCTATGAAGGTGACGGGATAAAAAAGATAGCCGCCTACAAGTTATACCACACATGAAATTACACCTTGATTTCTCCAACAATTGAGCAAAGCGAAATCAAAAGCTAAATCTCCAATTGATATATATACATCCCCGTGATCAACAATTGAATCATTCTTCATGCTTATTCATGATGTGCATCACATTTCAAAGGCATTGGGGTGAATGAATCATCTTTTAGCACATAATATGCATCTTAATTTGGACAGAAACCTCTAAAGGCCTTTTTGAAAGAGAAGGCAGAAAAACGAAGGGAGAAATATGAATAAGGGAGGAGAGGAAAGAGAAAGAAGAGAAGAGGAAGAGTGGAGAGAAAAAGGGTGGGACAGGATCGATGAAAAGAAGAGAAGGGAAAAAGAGCAAAGAGAGAGGAGGAAGGAATAGAAGTGAGGAGATTTTGGTTTTGAAGAAGTTTTTTTTTCCATCCAAATTCCAGTCTTTGATGGGTTTTTTATTATTTAGCGGGGCCGGTCGAACATAAAAATAGTTAAGGGATTATTTTGAAAATATGTCGTGGGCGTTAAATTAGGGCAGAAGGAAATCAAGCTTCTCCTCCTGTCTCGATTCGACGGATGGGGGCCGAAGAACAGCAACAACAGCCGCAGAAAGCTGGCAATGGTGTCGGGGGCTTGGCGACTCCAATGCCCATCTCAGAGGCGCAGTTCCTGTCGTGGAAGCGCCGAAAGGTTCGACTTTTGTGCTGTTCTCGTTACTCCGGGGTTCCGATACTTTGATTATTTGTGTTCATCTTGTTTCACTGCAATCTCATCGTACATGGATTTATATTTTAGAATTTCATTGTCGGAGGGTGACCCTGCACGGAGTTTGTGCTGTTCTCTTTGTGCTCGACATCTATTTAATGAGTTCCCATCACCACTCGTTCGTTCTCATTGTTTGGTTCACTGCCTTCTTTTGTTTGTTTATCGTTTCGTCGGGGATTTTCTCCATCTCTATGTAATAATGCGGAATTTTGGTTGTACGAGGCTTATATCTTTCGCACTTCATTCGATTTCCATCTTTATACTTTTTTCTAAATGAAAATTTTAATTTTTATGATACTTATTTCGATTCCCTCTTTCAGGATAGTTCATTTCGATCATCAGAAGTAAATACTAATACGACTATTTTTCTGAAAGAACATAGGTCATATTTTTTTAGCATCAGTGTATGTATTCTCTACTATCGTACATACAACTAGTTTTGACTTTGGGCTTTATACGTCATATTCCTTTCCATTTGTTTCACGAGTCCTAGACATAGTAGAGTGCTAGAAACTCTATTGCCTGTTGGGAAGTTTAAACTTATGCTGGTGCTTTTCTCTTGTAAAATACTTATGCTGGAGCTTTTCTCTTGTAAAATTTGTAATATCATATGGTTTCTTGTGTGTGTGTGTGTGTGTGTGTTTAGTTTTACTATGGAAGTTGTTTTTTCCCGCATATCTTGCCTGAAATGCATACTTAAGATCCAATTACGCATGATTAATATCCAATAGTGACTTAAATGAATATTTGTATAAGTGAGATAGTGAATATACTGGTAGGCATCTGTAATGACACACTGGATGTATGCAGTCTTGATAGTATTGTGAAATGAGAAATTAAGGGTGCGTTTGGTTATCCATGTTTTCATTTTTATTTTCTG
>JBBPFQ010000084.1:1193751-1215442 GCA_037974815.1 Kaempferia elegans
AAACCCAACTCGAATATTTTCAACCTGAAACCCGCCAATCTGAACCCAACCCGAACCTGACCCGAACCCGAAAATTCTCAATTCGAACCTGATTTTTTTTTTCTCGACTCGGGTTGGATCGTCGAGTCAGGTTCATTTTTGACACCCCTAGGACATTTGATTTGTATGTTTTCTATTTTCATTTTTTTTAAAATACATAATTTTTTAAAAATACTTTTTAGTTTGTATTTTCCATCTCTATTTTTTAAAAAAAGACATAACATTTTCTTAAAAAATAAAAATTGTCAAAAAATTATTTTCTATTTTTTTTTAAATACATATTTTCTAAAAAATGAAAATAAAAAATATATAAACTAAACTTCCCTAAAAATCTCAATTAAGTGGGCTCGCTCTATCAGGTCTCCCATCGGTCAAGATTCTCTACCGACACAGCCATCAGATTAGATTCGATATGGACCCAATTCCCCCGTATCCATACCATTTATGAATCTTCTTTAATTTCAATTACTATTAATTTCTTTTAAAATCTATGTATATATTTTTTTTAAAAAATCATAGATAAAGAAATAACAGAAAATACATTAGGCAAATTTTAGAACGGAACTTTTTGTTTTTTTTTGTTATATATATATATATACACATCAAAAGAACACACCCTCATATTTTTATTTCAAAAATACATTTATTCTATTAAATTTGACCAAAACTACTCTAACATAATCAAAATTTGACCAAAAATACATTTACAAGATGCTCAAAGTCTGTCGGTTTTGTTTGCGACTAGGAAGAAAAAAGAGAAAATGTCAACCTCATGACTTTGCTAGCAACATGGATCTGCAGTCAAAAATCATGGCTGCTGGATGATAGGACAGTTTCCTGGTAATAAGGGCAATGAAATAACTCAGAGATGATGCCTTCCACACCACACAGCAAGGTAACCATCATAAAGAATTTCACTTTTTTTATTTTTGATTTTTAACTAGCACCGGATATCTAATCTGATCCTACTGAAATTTTGGATATCTAGTTTGATCCCACTGAAATTTTTCGCTGTCTATTAGAGTAAATCTGCTCAACATTCTAGATTTGTTGTCCCACTTCAGTTATTCTACACCAATAACTGCCTTAATCTCGTGCTTGCAAGCAAGCACAACATGAAGAGAGACGATCTACATTCTACTGCACTGAATCAATCCAGGCAGTTATGCTTTGTCTCGTCCTAAACTTTCTAAAAGAAGATATCGGTTTCATGATTCAAAGCGTGTTCTTAGTTTTGCAAGTTAAGAATGGCCATAGGAAGAATGGGAACAAAAGCGATGATACAAGAGACAAGGAAAGAGTCAAAAGATACTTGAATCACTAAACAATGTCTTTTAACAACGAGCAAGGAGCAAGGAGCAAGGAGCAAGGTTCAGTGGCATGCTATCCCAGTTGGTCACCACTAAGCTAACTTAACAAGCATATTTATCAGTTAATTCAAAAGCTACTTTTTGACTAGGCCAAACAAATTTTCATGCTTTATCTGTTATTTTCATGCTAACACCAGTAAAGCAGTGCTAGATCATACGTTGAAATGCTTTAGCGTAGTGGAAGTGATATTGAGATCGTAGCACAAGGCACTAACCTCTAAGCTGTGATGTCAGTTTTGTCCCCCATCAAATCTAGCTGTTTGTGGAAGAACAGACAAGAAAGTCTCTGGTCCCAATATACTCTCCTGCAATATAATTTATGAAGAGTAGGGCATCCTAATCTCAGATGTACTGTTGGAGATCGATGACTGCAGGCAAAATGATAACATGCATTTAACCTGCCAGATTCACTAGGAAATGAACTGCATATGAGGAACAGCCAAAGGTTGATACAAGAGAAAGAAACATGTGATCAGCAAAAGTCAGTAAGCAGTCTCACTGTTCAGAAATCAGTGCGCAGCAGCAACGAAAACTGGATACATATCTTAGTGACCAAGTCCCTTTTCTAATTTTTACCAGATACTAAGTCTTTGTCGGTTGTCTTTGTGACTAGGTTGCAAACAAGCAAATGTCAACCTCTGTGATTTTACTGCATGACGGCAATGAGATAGTTCAGCAGATGGTGACTTCCATAAAGAGTCAATCTAGGCAGTCATTCAGTCACGTCCTAAAATTTCGAAAATATAAAAGATTGGCTTCGTGATTTTAAGCATGTTCTTAGGTTCACAAGAATAGTCATAGGATGAATAGTGCAGAGCTTTCAGATGTATGCTGCTACAAGAGACAAGAGTGGCAGTATAACGCAGACAAAAAAAGGGGGGAAAAAAAGAGTCAAAGATGCTTAAATTACTCCTCAATTTAATATGGAGCAAAGAATGCTTGCAAATTTATTCCATAGGTGAGGAAGGTAGGCAAGACAATAAAAGGGACATCTGGTTAGCTTTTCTACTAACTTTTTCAAGCGTGAAGAGTCTTTACACTGCAGTGCTTTTAGACCAGAACTCCGAAAGATCTCAAAGTTGATGCAGAAATATGAAATTAATCTATTTCAAACAATCTAGTATTACAATTTATTGTGATTAGGAATACAAAATTTTATAGAAATTCATATTCTAAATTTACTTTTAACTAAAATAAAAATATTTATTCTACAAATATTCATTCAGGAGAGAAAAATTATTCCTGATGAATCAATCAAAAGCACTGTAAATTATTAGTTACTGACAAGAATTTAGCTGCTTCAGTACAATGCTATCACAGTATAAACTAGTTAGGCTGTCACCACGGAGCTAAATTAACAAACATAATTCCTAGGTAGTCTAAAGGCTACTTTTTGACTAGGTCAAGATCGCATGCTTTATCTGTCATTCTCGTATGTTGGATCTCTAGGTAAATCATTAAGAATGCTAATACCAGTAAGCACTACTACAACATATATTAAAATGCTTTAGCTTAGTGGAATGGATGTGATATTAAGGATCATAACAGATAAAAAGATGCAGATACACTCACCTGTAAGCTGTGAGAACACTGTTGTTCCTATCAGACATATAGCTAAATCCACTGAACAACAGACAAGAAAAGCTTCGGTCCCAAATGAGATGGAAAAGTTCATAGTCACTACAAAAGCTCGTTAGTGAAGTGTCAAAACAAAATGATGATAATTTAATCCATCAGATTCACAATCACTAGGAAAATGAACTGCATGAGGAACAACAGAAGGTTGCTATTATAGAAAAAAAAAAACATGATCCTCACAACGACCCCTCCATAATCATCACTAAGCCAAGTAACAGCTAAACAGTTGAAGCCGCCGCAATTGAATGACAATTAAAGCTGGATTAGCAGTAAAAAAAAGGGCCAAAACAATGGAACGACGCTTATTTTCCCAGAGATTGTGATCACGTTCTCCGGAAGTTTCATCCTCCTTCCCTTCTTATAAATATTTAGGTATATTCACTTCTGAATACATAAGAGAATCGAGCATAATCTAAGCAATAGATGAGTGTAATGTTCGGCCAGAACACATACTTTAGGAATGGGTATAAGTATATGCCTGAATCCATGCAAACAAAAGCCGTTTTGTTTTATGTAAAAAACTATTGATCTTATAGGCTCATTGTTTTAGCTGATTAATTAAGCATGTCTTGAAAGGTTAGATATATAAAACTTCATGCAACGATTTCTCTCACGTCACAGGCGTCAGGAAGAAAGAAATTAAAGACACCATAAAGATGTTCCTGGCTTCTTTGACACACGGAAATGGATGGAATTCTAAAGAGACTAGTAAATCAAAATACCCTTCGTTTAATTCATCTTTTTTACTATATCTAATATAATTCATTGTTCCTAGTTGATCAGGTGAAAACTTAGGTGAATTCCCTTTGAATCTTTTCAATGAAAGATGCTCAACGTCATCAGATAAGAGGTCATTGGTTTTCTGTGGAGTCTGCATAAGGGAATCCCCATCTGAGAAAGAGGCTATGGAAATTGGAAGGGAACTTCCCTCACGGTTGGGGTGATAGGGAAGAAGATGAGTTCGGAGGGCTCCGTTCCTACTCGTTACAATTCATCATCGCACAATGATAACAAAATAATAAACACCAAAGCAATGCTCATACTCAATAAAAAAAACGCAAATATATATAATATATCATCTGGTCTCAATTTAGAGACTAGAGTAGTAAATCCATCACGAAAGTTCTATTTTTTGCATTTGGTAATTGATATAAAAGATACACATTAAAGAAGAGAATTCAGAGCACAAAAATTTTCCATGTATTTGATAATAGTAGTTACACGCCTTACAGAGCACAAATAAAAAGTAGAGTTCATGATCGAACAGAATCATTTAGGACAGAGTTATAGATAGCAACTCCTATAACCAGAAACTGTTTCTGATTCTGTAACTCCAGTACCAAATCAAAACAAAGAAAATAATACCTGACAGACCTTATGCCTTTAGGTAAATATGGCTTGTATACACAATGATGACCTTATCATGTATCATAATATGTGCATGAATGACAAACCAAACAAATGATGATTAAAACTCAATATTCTATAAACAAAAAAGGGAAAGAAAAAGAATGACACAATATAACTGTTGAAGTTCATGCAAGTAGATATATGCAAACAAGCAGGCAAGTGCAGCTGCAATACCACAGCAAGGTATGGACATAGTAAGGACGCACCTAATATTTGAGCAGACTTAAAGTACCTCTGATAAAAACAGGAATCGTCTGCAATTTTTAAACACTAGAATGAATGCATGAAACAGAAGAGAAACCATATAACCATCTAAATATATGCCTAAATTCAACAACAACAACCAAGGCTTATCCCACTAGGTGGAGTATATGCCTAAATTCATGACTTAATAAATGCAATGCATAATGGAATATGACACCCTTCTGGACACAAACTATGATGGTTTGAAGGTATCAAGAAGAGCCCTTTTGCAGGATGGAATCTTTGAGTTGGTGTCGTTGTCTGGGGTTGGCAAATCAATCAAACTAAGAAGGAAATGCCTCTCCTGGATAATGCAAGAAAGTGAATTGTTAGTCACAAACTACAATGAAATACTTATTCCATAGATAATAGCAATAATATATTCAGAGAATCTCAATTTTTTCACCTCTAAAATAAGTGTCAATTGTCTGCTCTTAAAATTTTAATCGTAATGCAATATGCTATTTCATATCTTAAATAAAACTCATTATGGCATAGGCACTAAAATATATAGGAAGTGGACCTGCACAATATTTACATCTTGGACCACATGAAGTATGAAAAAGTTTGCATAACTATATTTGTGAAAGTTAAGAAAGGAAACATCTTGTTAGCTTACACACACCGTAATTTGCATTTGGTATCTCTATCATATAAGATCATAACTTACACTTGAAGTGAACACTGGACTTGGAATTTCATGTGCAAAGGAATGGAAAGATGGGATTGTCTGAAGTGGAGATGCAAATTCTGAGGTTGTAGCACCATCTTCAACTTCATCTTTTGGCATTCCAGAAAATGACAAATCTGAATCTGTAAGTGGAAGAAGTAATTCATGAGAGCACTTAGTGTTAAGATTGAATGAGTTATTTTAATATCCACCTGGACAAGAATGCATGTTGGAGCATGCTGCATCAGCATTGGGATGATCAACTTCATTATCTTTGTGCAGGGAACAATCTTCGCACTGAAGGCCACTTCTATTTTGTCCATCATTGACATTATGCATTGAACTAGTGCTGCACTCCGAACTTCCTTGAGAATTCTCATGAGAACCAATTTGCCTGGCAAATGAACTAGCTGTCATATATCATGTATTATACCATAGTTATGATCAAATGGTCCATATACATGATGGTAACTCTTTGACTACCTCAATGGCTGCTGCTCTTCTTCTTCACTATTATGTAAGTCTTCTATCAAGTCCCTTAGTTCATCAAGCATACAACTCATTCCAGAAATTCTTTTTCTCAGTAGCCCACTGTCTTCAGTTTGAATCAAGTACTCTTGAAGCTCCTAATGGTTCAAAGATTCCAAAGATTCACAACACCAATGAAATAGAAGTTAGATTTACATTGCAAGCAAATTGAATATAAATCATTTGCATTGACAAAATTAGCACCTTCCAAGCCTCATCAAGACTTTGGTTGGTATTTTCTGCATTAACCTTCTTGGAAAGGGAAGTCAGCAATTCAGCTTGTTGCAACAAGGCAGTTAGTTTTGGGTCATCTCTCCCGAGGAAAGTTGCTTGACTAACCTTATTGGAAGCTGCATGGTCATTAGGAAAAGGCGACGGCTTAGAGGAGCAGCAGAAGGCATCAACAAATCTTTCAACAAAAGGAAGATAAACCAAATTGATAGTGTACATTTACCATCATATGGATAGCCTCTCATATTACCTGATGACTGATTAATAGTATTAAAGTTTTGAACTTCTAATAGAGGTGGCCTTTGCAGATGCTGAGCTGGACCATGTTCCCCAAGAGATCTCCTATGTGCTTCAATTGTCTCTTTGAGAGGAGAGATGTGATACCTATCTTGCAAATGAAATACAAATAAGAAAAATAAATAATTGAAACTGTTTCATGGAATTTAAGTCACAGTGAATCCATCTACCTCATCTGCTTATTTGATGTCGATGGTTCATCTATTACTATTGCTATAGATGGTTCTTCAACAAGAACCCTCTTATTGCTTGGGTCCAAAGATGGAACACTATTCTCCTTGGATGAAGCCTCAAATTTTGCCCTCTTCTTGCATAGGGTGGAGAAGCGGTTCTTTACAGCGTTATCTGTTCTGTTGTAAACCAAATACAAATCAGATACCTACAACTTGCCCACCCATAACAGCGGATGGCTTATTAGTAAATACAATATAAAGAAGTGTGGTTGAAATACCTTCCTGATACAACCTTTGCAATCTCTGTCCATCTGTTGCCAAACATCTTCTGTGCCTGCAGAATATCTTTCGCTTGGAGTGTCATAAACATATAGAATTATACAAAGAAAAGATGGTGTTAAAGTTGAATAAAATTTTCTTCACAAACATGAATAATTTGTTCTCAAGTACACTCTCCGCTTTTGGCAGCACCAAACCATGGTTAGCAATTTTCCATGCGGCAGAATGCAGAAAACATGAATAGGTAGGAATTGAATAGGGAACTATCAAATTCATGTTGTCTGAACAGCACAAAGTTATCTCTTTGATTCAATTCCTTACCTCACATAAGAGCATGTCCTCTTCTGCTGACCACCCACCTTTTTTGCATTCCGAATTCAAATAGGTGTACCATCTGCAATTTCAAGCCCACATATGCGTAACTTCTACTAAGATAATTATGACACACATCTGAAATCTCAAATGTTTATCCTTTAGACAATTTACAAAGTTGTTCACCTTCTCCGGCACTGTCTGCTAGTCTTGTCCTTAAACAGAGCTGCGATACTTGTCCAACTGCAGCCAAAGCCAACCAAAGAATGTTGCAGGTCAGTATAGAAACTGTTCTATCAAACTCGAACAAGATCTATAGAGCAAAACCAGTATTGCAGACTAACTTGTCGGTCCCGTGCAGAGCAATATGCTCCCGTAGTAAATCATCCTCCTACAAGAAATTAAGATCCAAAACCTCAATATCACAACGGCGCCAGCATATCAACAACCAAAAAAGATAGGAAATTGGGACCTGAGGGGTCCAAGTCACGATATGCCGGTCCTTCTTCGAGGGGGCAGCCGGTGGAGGAGCTACGGGAATCGGATTATTCTCCTTCCCCAATCCCTTCATCATCGGAACTGACCCAATTGCAGGGCTCTAACTGGATCGAGAACGAACTGGAAGAGAGTCAGATCTAGCGGCACATGAGAAGCAGCGAAGGTTTTTGAAGGCAAGATAAGCGCAGAGAGGATCGATTAGGGTTTGGAAGCCCGCGAGTTTGGCGAAGTTTGAAAAGGAAATAAAAGGTCAAAAAACGTGAGATTATTAAGCGAGAGCAGTAAATGGTAAAGGATGGTAATGGAAGAAGACGATGAGATGCGGTCACTCATCGGTGCGTTTAAGAGACGTCATGCCATCCGTGAGAATAATGAATATAAACAATTTTTTTTAAAAAAAATATATTTAATTTATTTAAAATTTAAATCACTTCTCAATTACTCTTCTTAAATAAAATTAATAATCACGCTAAAACTTTATAAAATGCACAATATTAATTCAAGCAATTAAATAATATATTTTTTAAAAAAATAAATTTCTTAATAATACCCAATCTATAATATTTTAAATTGATATATAAAAACTAAATTTTATTAAAAAATATATAAAGACATAAAAAATAATAACTTAAAATTACAAATATTTAATGTAATTTAATTTTAGACTTTAAATTGATTATTGAATGTCGATCAATTTAATTAATAATATTTTTTTTTTAAAATAATCATGGTCGGTAGTCCATGGGCTCCACTGGCTTTCAGGTGGACCATAGAGTCGGGACAACACCACGTGAGAGTGACGAAGTTAGTGGCAAAAGAAAATTATTTTTTTTTGAAAGAGAAAAGAAATTAAAAAAATTTCAAATTAAATTCTTTTTTGTCTATCAAAAATAGCACTTTACATTTTTTCCTATTTAGAAAAAAAAAAGTAAAAAGAATTTTAAAATTGTCTAATATCAAATAATTAGTCATCCATCCACCGCAACAATTAGTCTTCAATTTGGTGGAGCCAAATTTTGATTTTTCAAAATTTAAACGGCAAGTGATGTATGAGACATCATCCTCATCTTTGAATTTGTCAACTATAGTGGACAAAAGTGTCATTTTATTAGTTAGGGTTGGCAAAGCTATTTGAATCTAAACTTCCAAGTCACATCCTATTTTAGTACCAATTTTATTTTAAAAGAGTCAATTTTATTTTTAAATAAACTTATTTAATTTTATTTAAAAAATCTTATCTATTAATTTATCTGCTTAATCTAAGAGTTAATTTTTTAAAAAAAATCAATAATTATCATGTAAAAGTTAGAAATTGATTTCATGAATTCGAAGAAAAGAAAATAACACAAAATATAGTATCATCTAGTTCTATAGTAGAAAAATAAATATCAAAGATAAAACGATGGACCTGATTGCAAAAAAATTATCATATTATTTGTCATCCTTCAAGCCATAAATCTTGCGAAAAAGAGAAGTGAGCCAGAGGACTTCCGAAAGAATTAGATTGTCAGTGTCATAGTCTCTTCACCGATAAAGAATAAAGAGATATCTATCAAAATATCTACCTTATATATTATGATGGATATAGATCTATTATTGGCCTATAAATAATAATGATATTGATTATTGAGTTATACGGATATACATCCCACATTTAAAAGCATCTATAATGGAGAATTTATAACCTAGGGTTTATGCTATAACTTTCTATTATAAACTCCACGATCTATGACCCGGGTTTGTGATTTTTTCATGAATATTACTTTTTAATTAATATAATTATAAATATTAAAGTTGTTGGAGAAGTTTCTGATAGTGAAGAGATTTTTAAAAAGAGTACTGAAGTTTTTAACTTTTTGATGGGAAGTGATGTGTAAATTTTTATAAGAAGTTTACGATTACAAACGCTCTAATAATTCAAATCTTAATTATATAAGAATTAATAAATTAGATGGATTTGGTTCTATATGACATAGATCCGCATGTCACAAATAATTTGTCCATCAATTACAGGATTAAATTAATCCAACAGTTAATACTTCAAAAAGTGTGATCTGGTTCTGATTGGCCACCAAACGATCTCGATCGGGCCATTACAAGCACCGAAAGCCAGCGCTTTCCCCGGCCCTTCTTTACACTTTGTGGTTGCCAAAGTTAATTTGTGCATAATTTGCAGGGAAAACGACAGCAGGGAGTTGTCCCACGGAGAAAAAAAGAAAGAAAGATCAGTACTCATGCACTAACATGACACACAAGAAGGCACTTTTTTTATTATTATTATTTATTTTTGGTGCATGGGATTCCTGCATTTGAATGAACGAACGAAGGAATGGATTATGGAATGGTTGAATGACAGGTTCCTTTCTCTGATATATACTTGTGCCACTACTTTTGGCTGCTGCAGTGCAGTTCCCTTCCACAGTCATTCTCAGTTGCAGTGCTGCTGCATGAGATAGCAGCTGGCCACGCAGCTAGGGGTGAGCAAAAGTTCGGTTAAACCGAAGCAACCGATTAAACCGACCGATATTTAAAGTTCGGTTCGGTCTAATCGGAAGTTCGGTTTTTTTTCCTGAAAACATCGGTTATATCGGTCTAATCGGTTCGGTTTCGGTTTTGAAACTCGAAGTTCGGTTAAACCGATTAGACCGAAGTTTTATTACTAACTAACCCGAACCGAAATCCTAAAGAAGTTCGGTTTAACTCGAAGTTCGGTTTTTTTTCAAAGTTCGGTTATTTCGCTTGAAGTTGTTGTTGTTCTGGATTTTTTTTTCAAAGTTCGGTTATTTCGGTCGGAAACCGACCGAACCGATATTTTATCGGTTCGGTCGGTTCGGTTTTTCAAAAACTTTCGGTCGGTTCGGGTTGCTCAAAAAAAGTTCGGTCGGTTCGGTTTTCGCCTAAATCGGTTCGGTCGGTTCGGTTATAACCGATTGCTCACCCCTAATGGGAGCTCAACTTTAAACCTTTACCAACTTATCCTACATTGGGAACCATAGACTGCAATAAATACATTGAGCACACTTTCCTCTCTAACTCATAGTCACCATAAGTTACACAAACAAAGGTCATATAGCAGTTTGGGTTTTCTATAGCTCTAAATGTTTGCTTTGGTGGCATACATGTCACTATTACTGCATTTATCAGAACCTTGTGAAGTTGTTTTATCTATGTTAGTTCTTGGGTAGTTTTGCACATGTAATGCAAACTCTACGGTCATAGATAACAATTTTCAGAAGCATGTTTTAAACAAGATACATTGTTATTAAATGTCTTAATTTGTAGTGAACTGCATACTACAATACCAGAAGATGCATGTGCTAAAGTTCCATGAAATAAATAATTGGTTGAAGTTTCATCTTCTTAATCACTGGTAATACAACAATTATCTCAATTAAGTAGAGAGACCTAAACCAAACAAGATTTCAAGACACTAGAGTCCAAATCTGTTTCACGAATGTGATAAAAACAGAATAATTGAACAAAATTCCAGAACATAAAAATCTAAAGAAACAGCAATAATAAGACCGAAGATCTAAATGCCGAATATTTTCTACATCCAAGAAATACCATAGAGTAGAAAAGCTCATCCGACTACCAAAACTGTTTTCCAGCAGAAGTATGAAAACCTGTAAAAATGTCTCCATCACCGGGAAAATCTCCGCGATTCAAACTTCAGAGGCCATCAGCTGTAGGAGCTTCAGTTTTCAGGCACTGTGTTCTCAGCCTTATCATTCCTATAATCAAGTTGTTATAGGAATTTTATCAAAAGTTATTTATAAAAAAATGAAGAGGGAAAAAGATTAGTCGCAAGGCATTTGTAAAAATAAACTGGACTTTGGAAGATGGGCACATGGAAATGATGGCAGTTTTATCCACATTATTATGACTTGTCAACATAGAATAAGTAAAAAATCTCCAAAATAAAACATGCCATTTGTGCCTATCCATACTTTTATAGTGTGTATCGAGCATAGGTAGACAAACTAATCCACAAGTTTATCTACCTAAACGTGAAAACAGAATTGGTAAAATAGTTTCCAAGTTGTGTTATACTATGATTCTTGAGGGAATAGTTTGAAGGTAGATAACTGCATCCATACATGTAGTAGACACACAAGAAAACAGGCTCAGCAGCATTGTGTGATTAGTTCGTAAGGCTAGAACAGAATGACCAATTAATTTCTTTTTCATATTTAAGAGCATTTCTATTCCTAATTTCCTGAAATGAAACAGATAAAAATACCTCATAGTAAAGATAACATAGAATCATTTTTTTTATAAATTGACAGTATCACTCGATGAGGCATGATGTGAATGTGATTAGCAACATGTACCAACCATCTGAATTGGCCCTAGATTCATAGCCAATAATACCTACTACAACTTGTCAATTATAAGTGTTCTCTTGAATTTAAGCTCACACGCGGAGTGACGATGAACCCTACAGTTAGTCCCAGTTCACTAAGGAGAATATACTAAAGCTCTTGTAGGATAGGAGAACAATTAAATAAATCATTTCAATGGAATAAGTTCTTGAATCTTTCTTCACATCTTTACTATCTTGTTATTATTTCACCAAAAATAAGCTATAGTCAAGTAATGAACTTATCAAATAAATGCACAAATGCATGACAGAAGCATGCAACCATTGATATACCAACCGAAGAAAATATTACATAATCATCCAGCACATTGCAAGAACAATATCTAAACAGTTAAAGGGATGAAGAACTGGTGATCATGCAAACTGAGATAAAGAAATTAAGAGTCCGACCTAGGAGAAGTCTCAGTAGTAAGTGGCTTCCTCCAAGAATTCTCGCTATCAGTGTTGCCATTACTAGCTCCAAATCCCTTCTTGCTAACAGAAACACTTTCATGCTGGGCATCACGGATCTTTGTGGATTCAAGCTTCTCTTCAATCTCCTTCCAATCTTGTCCCTTTTCTGCTAAAACCTCCTCTCGTGGCCGAGCTGCCCCAAAGGGATTTGAAGCACTGCTCTTCTTCTCAGGGGAAACCATGTTCTTCCCATCTTGGACTGGTTTGACGTTGTCTCCATTGGATAGAGGCAAGGAGCGGGGCTGCAACACCAACCTACGCCTTCCTGCATTACTTACATCCTCTTCCTTTTTCCATGCATCAGCGGCCGTGAAATCCTTCTTTCTTCCCCATGTATCAGAGTCGGCCCAGCCGCCATTGGATCCCTCCTTGTTAAGCATATCGAAACCGCCCATTCTATCTCTGGATCCAACGAATCCGACGCCGCTGCCGGCCCTAGGCAGCGCGGCACTTTTGGTTGAAGTCCAGCTATCGGATTCATCTGCCCTAGAATGCGACTCAAAGAGGGGGCCCCTTCCGCCGCCTACCCTCTCCCTCCTTTCCGGCACGGAAGACTTCTTGGCTGCGCCCCAGTCATCGATCTCGTCAGCGCGGGACGGCTCAAGATCCCGGTTGAATCCGCCAAATCCACCCCTCCTGGGCTCGTCAGAAACCCTACTCCCGCCCCAGCGGTCAGGGTTGTCCTCCTCCCCATTCGTCCGACCTCGGGAGCCGTAGGAGTACCCGAACCCGCGGGACGATGACCGTTCGAGATCCTCCGCTGAGCGCTCGCGGGGGCCGGTGGGCAGAGCGAGGAGCTCGTCAGGGGTGAGCGCGGCGGAAGAAAGGGCGCGGCGGCCGGAGCCGTAGGAGACCGGCTTACCGGAGGTGAACTCGGCGAGGGAGACGGGCTGCGGCTTCTTCTTCTTCTTCGAGGTCTTGGAAGCGGCGGCTGCAGCGAGGGAGGGGAAGTCGTGCTGCTGCTGCGGCTCCAACTCCAACGAGGAGACGTCGAGATAGTTGTTGACGGCAAGGGCCGCGTCGTGCTCCTCAGCATCCAACGCCCACGCCCCAGGCTTCTTCGACCACGCCGACACCGAAGCCGCCATCGCTCTCCAATCGCCTCTCTCTCTTGACTCGATGCGGTGGAATCTATCCCTCAAACGCTCGACATATGCGGTGGATATTCGCTGGCGGATTGATTTTCTTGCTCTTTTGCATTTTAATTTAGAGGAATTTATAAAATATTTCTCAAAGTTTTAATGATAATTTTTCCGAAAAAATATTTGAAATATTTCTGTCAAACTGTATCAGTTTAAAATAGAATATAAAAAATATTGTTGGATATCACATTATGAATAAAATATTATTTTAATTTTTTCAAAAAATAAGTAATAATAGTATGTATAATTTAAACAATTTTTTTTGATAAATTTTTTCACCTTGTTTTTATTAAAAAAATATATTAATAAATTTCTTGCGGATTGAATTTCGTCTACGAAGCAGAAATTCTCCCTGTCAATTATTTAAGATCCATGATGTGGATTTCATTCTTCCACTATTTTTAATCAGTTAAATTATTTTATATTGGAAAAAAAAATTTTAAGTTATCGTCTAGCCGGTGAAATAGAGGTAAGACGCTAACCCACCAATGTCATATTTCTCGAAGTGTATCGGGTAGTCCCAGGGCTAGATTAATTAATTTTCTCGACGATAGTGCTGATAATTCTTTTATGTACCTTTCTATAATTAATTATGAATTTCAAAGTGTGTGATACCCAGATCACTTTTTACCAAATTTTAGTGCATCTGATAAGTCAATACTTCAAACATTGATTTCATTCTAGTAAAAAATGATTACACCACCTAATCCATCCCTAAATCATGGAGGTAAATTATGAAATTTACTTATAATCGGCGCCAAGTTAACTACGAGTTAAAGGGATTTTTTTTCCAAGGACGTATTTTTTTTTCCAAGGACATACGTCCATCGAAAATTAATCCCTTATCTTACTATAATAAATATGTCATCCTCTAACCAACGAAATATACGTGGAACTTCAAACTGACTCCGTGAACCAACACAAGATCTTCACAATCAGCAGCTTAAATGAAAGTTTGTACATTGAATTTTTTTTTTTCTTTTACGTTTTTTTTTGCTTTTTTTTCTCTTCTTAAGAAATCGATTTCCGTGATGCTCACTTACATAAATGTGCATGGATAGAAAGAAAAGTCACAGTTGAGACAGCATCTGCATTTATTCACTGAGGATTTGCAAAGATCACTGTATGTCCATTTATGCTTCATCGGGAGAATATTTATCATCCTGATGCATAAACTGTAAGCTATTTGTCACTTTTCCCTTTCGAGAAAAACCGACTAAATCCACGGCCATGCTTCTCAGGCAAAGCGCTCGGAGAAGACGATCCAGGTGACCAATACAGTTGTTGCTTGGAGTTGATAGGTGATTTCAGAAGATGACTTGCTTCAGTGTCTGATAGGCTAATCGAAGAGGGAGACTCATCCAAAGGAAACTTATTTGCAATTGTTGGTGTACTTCCTGTTTCGGACACCGAGTGTGTCGTTTTGTTTAAGGCAATAGGAACGGATGCATCTTGATTAATTATTTGATGTATAGCGTTTGGAGAAGACTCCAGCTTCTCTGTCGGAGGCCGCAATGCTTGCAATTGCCTCCCAAGAAGAAGTATGGTTTCTTGGCACTCAACCAGCTTCTCTGCTGCTGCTGATATTTCTTTCTCCTGTTAGAGAACCATAATAAAGCTATGAGATCTGTCAATAGGTGTACTAGTTGCATTTCTTTGCTATTTCTTTCTCCTAACAAATTGTTCATGATAAAATGGTACTCATGAGGGTGGATTTGAGATGGATATTAGGGCCTTGCTTCCTTAATTCTCAATGACAAATACATCTTGTTTTATTGTTGGAAATTTTGTAGGTTAACAGAAGCATCTAGCATAAAATATTCAAACATCAAATTTATGGCTGTTTGTTTGTCCACTAAAGAAAATGTGGGAGTTAAACCTCTTATCCAATTTGAAAGACATGAACCACAAATATGAGGGCAAAAGAATGACTAGATGCTTCGCAAAATTATATTTTGGCTAGTTTCAAAGACATATATTACGGTCCCAAGAGGCCAGAGACAGATATGTACTTGATAAGATAAGTTTCATGCTTGCAAAAGGCTCCAGTTGGCAATCTCATCATTCAAAAGAACAACAAGAACAAGAATATAACTCAGAGAATGAACAGGAGCGCACATTACCTGCTTTGTAGCGGTATCAATATCAGAATCTGAGGTTCTTGTGTCTTTCGCATTCCTGTATTTAACAAAGAAAAAGATGAATTCAGAAACTAGAATTAACAACTAAATCTGTCGAGACCAAGTAAACAAATGAAAATTTCATATTCAACAAGTGAAATATACATAATCTCCAACCTCTCAATTTCCTCTTGAAGATCTTTCAGTTTAGCTAAATCATCTTGATGAAATTTCCTTTCTACCTGAAGCTCATTGTTTAAAGTTTGAACTTCTATATGTAGTTGGTGGACTTCAGCTTCTAATTCATTCGTGCGTGACTCCAGCAAATTATAGGACTCAGTCATACACTTCAACTGAGTTTCAGACAAGCTGGTTGATCTTTGGCTTGCAGCCAATTCAGATTTAAGCATTTGCAGCCTTTGTTCAGTCCCAACAAGCTGAGTTTTTGTCTCTTCCAATAATTCAGTACAATTTGAAAGTTCAATTTGCACATTTTCTTTTTCCATTTTCATCTGTTGAAATTCCTCCAAGGATACTTTACTCATCGTGTTCCTTTCTTCTGAGTTGTTTCCATCAGTCCCTTCAATCTCTGGATGAGAAGAAGATTGAGTTGAAGCATTAAAAATGCCTGAAAGATTCTCATCTATTGGTACTTGGTGTGTCACTCCATTCTCCAGTAATGTTACCTTGTCTATACAATCTGAACTATTGCCCTCCCAGTCAGAGCCCATACCAAATGTAATTCTTAAACCCATTTTACTGGCTTCAGATAAAACATGTGACAAAGCACCAACAAGGTCACTCAAACTCTCATCATCCTCAATAATTTTCTTGGCAGAATAAGAAAATTGTTGGATTTTTTCACTTAGTCCTCGAACATCAGATGACCTATACTGTGGTTCTGTGGCTTCTTTACCAAGAATTAATACAAAATTATGAATCTCAGATAATGCATTCTTTAGCCCCTGATTTAAGAAATGTTTATCATCAGGGAATGCATTGCTCTCTTTCTCAGAAGAAATGCTGATACTAGTAGGCTCATCCATGTCGCTATTGATTGGCTTTTTATTGCAAGAAGTATCTAAAGGATTGCTTTCTTTGATGACACAACTCACAGAGTGCCCAGATAAATTTTCCTGTGTGTCTTGTATAATGTATCTTATATCATCAAGAACTCTAGCAATGTCAACTTCCCAAGGCAGCGATTCAAAAATAGAAACAATTCTTGACTGAAGTTTTATCAAGGGAGAACCAAGTTCATTCCTTTCAAATTCTCTTCTAATATGTTCTGTGTTGGCATTATTATCCTTGTGAACATCTAATATATCAACATCAGCATTTTGAGTTTCCACCGTATCAAACTCATGGGAAGTAATTGTGGCACTCATGTCCTTGGACTTCGATGTCAAACAAGCTAATTTCTCCATCTCTAGAAAATCATCCATAAGTTCCAGATTAGTCTCTTTTTCTGAACTGAATTGTGATAGATCTGGAAATAATGTTGTAGCCAAAGATTCAGAATTAATTGTATCCACATCTGTTTCATCTTCAGACATGTAGGTGCAGGGTCGGGGGTTGTGTTCATATTGTCTTAAGGTAGAGTCAAAAGAGATGTCAATGTCTGGTTTTGGTGAGATTTTCTGTTGGCTCAAAGACACAAACTGTGATTCAACACTCTTAAGCCTGCTTGCTGTTTTAGCAAACATATTTCTTGTCATCTGTAGCTCACTGTTTCGTTTTGACAATGCCTCAGTTAGCATTTTTGTTTCTTCCTCAATTGCATTTAAACGATCAGTAAGAAATTCATTTTCCCTTTTTAATGAGTGGATGTTATCAGAAGCATAATCAAGAGTTGCAGCTGACATGAGATGTGAACTAGGATTCCTAGAAGGTGAACGTTTCAGTCTACTCTCAGCATGGTCACGGCCTAAATTCTCAACCTCTAGCTTCATTTGTGCCAATGCTGCAGGCCCTGGAAGCTTTTTCCTAACAAGACCTCGTAACCTCTGGCACTCTGCTTCCAACTTTGATATTTTTTTGACATCCTCCAAATGCTGCTTGTTGGCCACATCAGCAGACTTTATGCTCATATTTTTCTCTTCACTCCGAATTTCAAGCTCCTTAGAAATTACATGCAGCTCATATTTCAGAGAACGAATTTCCTTTTCACAAGATTGAATATTGCTTTTCAACAATTCAATTTCAGTGTCAGCTTCTATTTTTTGATTGTTGACTTCCACAAGCATATCTGATCGCTCTTGAAGAGATCTTGAAAGTGCATCATTTTCAGCAAAAGCTCTAAGTAGTTCCTGCTCAAAATCAGCTAGTTTTTCCTCAAGCTCAGTTTTGACCTTTTCCCATTGCTTGGTTTTGGCAAATACCACATCGTGTAGTTTTTCTTCACTTTCTTGCTTCACATTCCTTATCTGCTTCATGCACTCTTTCAGGGCACCATCAAGATGAGATGCACGCTCTTCAGCTGTAAGCTTCAACAGAGTGACAGATTCCAGTTGATTTTTCAGCGCAGAGGATTCAGCTTCAGCTTTTTCCCAACCTACATTCATTAAAAAAAAATTAAAAAAAAAAAAGAAGAAATGTCCATTATCAATACTCAAATTAAAAGAACAGGGAAAAAAAGCGAAGATGTTTCAGATTGGTTCCAGAAGTTTGTATTTGAGTTCCAACTTGATTAAAATGGCTATAATTATGTTACTCTTAGCTATGAAAAGCTTATATAATTGAAGTTTTTTACATAAAAACCTAAACTATAAACTTCCGAGGCTAATATTAGGTTTTTGCATGTTCAACGGCCCAAGTAATAGTAGAATCAAAGGTGGAAGGTTCTGAATAATTAATTACAAGACGGGCACTTAGAGTATTCTAGAAGAAGTAACCAAAACTAAGACAACTTTGAGTATTTTAGTACTCGTAGCAAAGCAATGAGCTTCTCACCAAGAAATGTTCTAGAAAATGCCCCAATGATTGTGGTGTTAATCCCCAGGTTACCAACCAAGTTAGTTTTTGTGGTTTGCTAATCTTGTGTCTAAGTGTGCAGGAACTTAAAAACACAAGAAGTCAAGCGAAAGACGCGGCAGACAAGAAGGATGACGCGGAAAAGAGTTGACGGACTCGGTGCATTCGAGGGACGAGGAGTTGCAGAGAGTACACCGGCGGACGAGAAGGACGTTCGCGGCATTCCAAGGGACGAGAAGTCGGGATGAAGTTCGCTCGAGGGAAGGACGAAAAATGGGTTCAGGTGAACCCTATTCCGGCTATCTGACATCACCCAAGCAACAGGAAGCGACCGGAGACGGCCGGAATCAACCCGAGAAATGAGCCCGGACCACCCAGGGCTCCTGGTAGTCTGCGGTGCATAGCCGTTATGCAAGTTGCCACCTCAGCGCATTCCGAGCGCCCGAACCAGGTCCGGGCGCCCGGAAGTCAATAATTTCTTATCATAATGTCGTTGCGCCCTGCTGACGTGGTATCGAGCTTGGGTGTCCAGACCTAGTCCGGGTGCCCGAAACCTCAACAACTAGTTTTTTAACAGAGCTATAAATAGAGCTCTGGTTCTCTTATTTTCAACATTCAAACACTTGTAATCTTCTGGTATTCGAGCTTTTAGTTTCTGAGCTTCAAAGTCTTATACGAGGCTTCTCCGCCTCCAATAAAGGAGTTTAATTGAGTAGAGCTTCAACCGCCTTGGAGTAATAATCCGCTTATTACGATCCAAGTAACTCTTCCGCGTCTCGTACTACTCTTTATTTTCTGTTTGTTTAATTAATTTAATTGTATTTGGTTTAGCATTAATTTTCCGAGAAAGGTATTGTTTCCAATTACAGGCTAAGTGACCTCCGTTTACCAGCCCCACCTGACCCAACAAGTGATATCAGAGCGAGGTTCGCTTCAGAAGGACTAACCACCGAGCGAAGTACCGAAGAAATGGTCGGACCAAGCATCTACCCACATAAATTCGAGGGAGAATTTACTTTATGGAAAAAGCAAATTGAGGTATTTTTCAAAACCGATTTTGAAATTGCGCACTGAAAGGAAAAACTAAATGGACCAAGAAGGAGCAAGCGAACTTCATGGCGAACGAATGAGCTGAATTCCATCCACTCAGCGTGCTACCTCAGCAAGAAGTCAGCTGAATCAAAAAATACGAATCGGCAAAGAAACTTTGGAAAAAGTTTTTGGAGTTATACGAGGGAACCATGGAAGCCAAACTCACTAAAAGAGATTTGTTTCGGAACCACCTCACAAACCTCCAACTACACGAAGGTGAGATAATAGCACATCTAAACTCCAAGCTGAAGGAGCTAATAACAGAGCTAACAAACCTTGGAGAAAAGGTAACCAACCGAAAGTCGATCAGGTATACACTTAACACATTTCCTAGTAGATGCATATTACATCTCTAGGGACTTAGAGATAAGTACATTAGAAGAATTATTTTCAACATTTGGAATACATGAATCGAGATGTGTAGAGCTGAGAAAATAATCAAGTCAAAATATAGCCTTCAAAGCTATGAAAAAGGATAAACCCGAGTTTGACTCCTCAGTCGACGAATTAGAAGCAGCTCTTATGGTAAGGAATTTTAATAAGTTTTTTAAATCTAACAAATTCTACAAGTCTCAGGAAAAGAAACAAAGAAAAAGAAAGATCAAGTTCTACAACTACCACGAGGAAGAGCATATCAAGGACGACTTCCCTAAACTCAAGAAAAACAAGGACAAAGGCAAAAGGCACAAGAACCTGAAGGCAACTTGGGACGAGTCAAGCTCTGAATCCGAGATTGAAGTCTACGCCGGACTTGCACTTATGACAAGTCATCAAGAAGAAACAAGATAGACATCACCGGAACTTAGGTGCGGTCAAATTATGAAGTCATGTGCCTATCCAAATGCTAAATCCATCAGGTCTTCTTGGATGGTTGGACCGTGCACCTTTAATTGAATTCTGATGAACTGATTACGAAAGAAATTTGTAATCGGCACGTAACTATACAATACAAGGCCAAGGCCACCCTTCATGATTATGATGTCGAGGCAAAATATAACGATGCTTTGATCCTCCATTGCACTGCTGTAAGAGAGATTAAGGCAGATGCAACATATCAAACAGACGAGGGAGGAGAGTTAGATCCAGCTGGTGCTTGCTAAAGCTACACAGCTAGCACAGCCAGCGATGCTACTATCTTCAGATGGAGAACCATCTTGACTATCCTGAATTCCCACTACTCAATCCCTCATTCACTGATCCTACCTGAGGACGTGGATGGTTAACTCACGGATGATGTGTCACTATTACTAACTAGCGGGGATCGTGAGATTGTTAGCCTGAAATATGTCAAAGGGGTTAGGATGACAACCAAGAGAGTTCCTAGCGTAGTCACGCCCAAGTTAGGTTTTGAAAAATATAAAGAAGTATTCAAGAACTAGGGTTCCAATGATTATCTGTGTGTGTACCTCCATATCAGAGTTCTAATATCTTTATATAGGAGTCCATCTATCTCACCACGTTCTCTGCATATTCTTTCTTATCACGTTCTCTGAAATAAAGGACTATTACTGCCCCATTACTCCAAAATAAATGTCAATGTTTTTCTCTTGTTTTGGTACATGTGGGCAGGGCCATATCACTTCCTTTTTCATATATGACGGTCCTTCAAAGAATAATCCAAAAATCATGGACTAAGTGGCGACTAGGAGTTCGGAGTTGAGTGATACCTAGGAGTCAGGTACCTGAAGATAATCGAGAGCTGGTGGTGAACCATAGTCGGGACTCAGAGTAAGGAGTCTGAAAATAACTAAGAGCTGGTGGTGAGCCGTAATCTGGATTCAGAGTAGGAAGTTGAATGACATCTAAATTTTTTTCTTGTTGACCTATTTATCCTCTTAA
>JBBPFQ010000084.1:1266095-1279973 GCA_037974815.1 Kaempferia elegans
AAGGGAGTTTGCCCAAAGGGGGAGAATAAATCTAACTTAAACGTATTATCAAACATCAAAAGGGGGAGATTGTTGGTGCAATTGTGAAATATGGGAAGATTGTTGGTGTAATCGCCCTTGGTTCAAGTTGACCTGGTTTGACTAAGCTTGAGTTAGTTCACGCTTGTGTTTTGATGTTTGACAATAGATGAAGATTGTGGGTGCAATTGTCTATCTAGGAAATTGTCGAACAAAAGTCAAGTATATCAAAGTTGACTGAATATTTGACCGGGAAGTCCAAATAGAGGTCAGGCAAGGATAAATCCAACGGGAAGGTTGGAAGGAAAAGGAAATCTAAGTTGGTCAATGTTGACCGGACACTTGGTGATGAAAGTTCTTATGAGTGAAGTCAGACAACTAGAAAATCTAGGTGAGTAAAGTCTGGTGGAAGTCCTAGTGAGTGAAGTTAGGCAGTTGGAAAATCCAGGTGAGTGAAACTTGGTCCAGGTGAGTGAAGTCTGGTCCTAGTGAGTGAAGCCAGATAGTTGAAAAATACAGGTGAGTGAAGTCTGGTAAAAGTCTTAGTGAATGAAGTCAGGTTAGAAAATTCAGGTGAGTGAAGCTGGTGAAAGTCCTGGTGAGTGAAGTCAGACATTGGAAATTTAGATGTGTCAAGGTTGATGGAACATCTGATGTTTAGAAGTCCAAGTGAGTCATGGATGATCGGACACTTGACATGTGGTGGAAAGTCCAAATGGATCAAAGGTTTGACCGAACATTTAGTTAAAAGTTCTAGCAGGTCAAGGATAACCGGATGTTAGACAAGATTAAGTCCCAATAGGTCATGGTTGACTGGATGTTGGGTTTAACTTAATTGATCAAGTCAGGTTGGATAATTATATTAAATTTATATTGAATTGTATATTAATATTTTTTTACTTATTTATATATTTTTGTCCTTACAAGGAAGTTAAAGATTTCACTACTTAGAGTAATAAAAAAATTACTTTTATTTAATAAATTTGAATTTAAAAGCATATAATTAAATTACTTTTAATTTTAATTTAATTATTAAAATCACACACACAAGTCAATGTCTAATTAAATTACATGGTCCGGTCTAACCCTAATCATTTAGAACAACCTAAATAATTGGACAATTGATATCACCAATAATGGATATCAATCATCGTGGCACAATTATTACTATATTGTCAATTTTAATTAATGAAGAAAAGAGATGTTTTGCTTTCGTGCAAGAATAATGCTACGATAGATGATTAGTCACATTTGAATATTATAATTGAGCTCATTATGAATATTATATTTTAAAATTTAAAGGCGAAAAAAGTAAGTCACATGAATGGTAGATTGTGTAAATGAGTGAACCTCAACAAACCTAAAGTTGAAGCAATTATATTGCTTAAATGGAGAGAATTTTCTTAGGTCTATGAATATTAAATATTGATCGTCTGAATAAATTTTTATTACCACTTTTTATTACTTTAGTAGTCGATAAAAAAAACTTTATTAAGGCTAGACTGGTCATCTTAAAATTAATTGATTTAAATAATTAAATATCTAATATAAACTAAATTTTAAAAAAAAAATCACGTAAATGAGATCCCAAGGCCTCGTCCATTTTCCCCTTTCATTGTCTATGAAAAGCTAGCTCCCGTCTCAAGCAAGAAACAAAAGATTGATTGAAATTACATTATTATTAATGGGCCAATCAAATTTCTCATAAATTTAAGAAATTATATATATATATATAGCCTTGGGTGACCCTTATAGCTCGAGGCACTCGAACTTAGTCAAGGCATCCCAAGCTTTTTATTTGTGAGAGTCACTCAGGACCGTCTCCCCTAACTATTGTACAGATATCAAACAATATATATATATATATATCCTTGTTAACCTGGGCGTGGCACTCGCGCGTGAGTGTCGCGCTCGGGCGACACCCATCGGCGTCGCCCAGGCTAACATCACAGTATATATATAATCCACTATTGTTCATATAATTTAGTTTTAATTAATTTATTTTATCATCATCACCTCATTTGGAAACCTATCTTAATCACAATCAAAAGTTACTTACACCTTATGAAATATGAAATTATTTTTTTATTCAAAATCACATATTAAAAAAAATTAAAGTCATCGAAACTTTTTAGATTTAACTTATTTACTAAATTTATGCTGTCCACGTCTTTTATGAAATATTTTTTTATAAGTCTTGAAAAACTTTAAAAATTTCACTTAAATATCTAGAGCTTATCCAATGGAGCATTAATTATGCCACTTTGTATTATTTTATAATTATAACAAGTTCGATCATATTATCAAATAGTTAATTGTATTTAAATATTAGAAAATGCAAAACACACCTCATTTCCACCCGTGTTGGTGTGCTCATTGGGTTGACACGTCAGTTACAAGCCAAAAACAATTAATGAGGGAAAGGAGGACAAATTAACACTAGACACCTTCAAAATTAATTAAAAGGGAGGAAGATGACAGATGCATAATGTTTATTGTTTATTCATAAATTCAGTCCGTATGGATAATATATAATCAATGATTAACGAATAAAAAAAGATTAATTTTGAATATATATTCTATCCAAAGTCAATCAAACCACTTATGGATGAATATATAACAATTAATTAATTAAAATTTTCTATCGAACTCAGTGTATTTTCTTATCTGACTTGATCATTTCTGTACAGTTTGATTAATTATGATGTGAGGAAGTAAAAAAAAAATGAAGGTCATTTTCATGACAAGTAAGAAATTTAATGGAGGTTTACTTTGATTTTAGCATCTAACTTTACCTAACAATGTGTTTGGTTTGTGGTGTTCTAATCTGCTCTAAATATCTTAGAAATTGTGAAATAAAATATTTCATAAATTTTAGGTTAATTATGGCATGCAATATGTATATATATAAACCTATAAAATTAATAGTCTTTTGTTTAACAAGTTTTAAAAAAAAAAGTGAGGATTAATTTTTTAACAAGTTTTAAAATTTTGATTTTAATCTTAAAGTGTTTTTATTAATTCTTTAATGGGTTTAGCAAAAAAAAACTTAAAAACAAACACATTTATTTAATTATATAGCATGCAGATTGCTTCTTCATTTACATATAATAAAATATATTTCTTTAGTTATAATAAACTTCTTTAGTTATAGCATAAATTTTATTTTGATTTGGCATGTGTTTTTGTATTTTTATTAGTTATGGAATAAATTAGAACAGTAGAGAGTGGATTAATGTCATTGAAGCTAAACACTGCTCATAAAACATATCCTTCAAAAGAATTTATATATCTTCTCAGATTAACGTTAGTTTACCCTCTAATAGTTGATTAAATAATTAAAGCATTGTTTTATCATATTTATTCAGATTAAATGTGATAGAGGATGCAATTATAATAATTTAAATTAATTTTTTAACCGTGACAGATGAGAACTAATATCCTATATTCTACTTTCATATTATTATAAAAAATTAGTTGCGTAATGATTTAACCAATATTTTATCAAATATCTGAATTGATAATTTAATAAATTAAAATTTCTAATTTAACTTAGAATTAACAGGAAGTAAGACACTCACACTTATTATCCATGGTAATCCAGGTAAACCACTTTTATAATCTGAGTGAAGGTAACCAGATCAAATTTTCAAACTCTCCAATAAGTGTAATATATTCTGCGTGAGATTTAAATTCTTATTGCCTAAAGAATTTATCCCATTAATGATCAAATATAAGCAAACCTAACTCTCTGATACCACTGTTAGATTTTAAGCATGTTGAAGGCAGCAGAAATGAAAATTCTCTTCGGTCACCATTCCAACATTAAAGTCGATAAAAAAAATCCAGTAAATTAGGCCATATAATGATACAAATGTTTAATTTCTAATTTGTACATGCAATTAGAAAGCAGATATTGGCTCATTTATTGCATTTCTTCTTCGTGACATTATTTACAAAGGAGAATCCTATTGCAACCAACAAATAAACAGAGCTTGGCCCCCAAAGAATTGCATCTGTGTACCCTTGATCCACACTAATTATTTTTTTTTTTTATTAAAAAAAAAAGCAAAAAGTTGAACTTATTCTAACTTGATATGTTGAATATGGTGCAGAACCAACATTCAAGATATAGGAAGATCGACATCCCTTAGAGTGAAATGATGAGAATGATTTGTTTGATTATGCAAGCTGTTGCACATCAATAGTACAGTGTCCCTCCATGAGCAATCCAGTGAGCAAAACTATCAGATAATTCACTGGCATTGGAACTTTCAGGTGCTTGCCTTCCTTCGGCTTCACCAACCTGTTTCCATAACAATTTGACGTGGAATTTTACTTGATCTAATAACTATAAGATCGAATACTGAACTTTCATTGTAGAAGAAGAATCTAAGCTCCTGTTAACTATCAGCATAAGTTTCCTAGTAAGTGTGATATAGTGTACAAAACTTAAATTGATGCTCCATGAGTTTTATGGTATTGACAAATATAGACTACTCAAAGTGGTCGAAACAATAAAATGCAGTAATTTTCATGAAGTACTCTTATTTTGTAGTACCATTGAAAATCTAGGCACCAATTCTCTTTAAACTGTTAAAGTAAATTTCATGGAGACATTTATTGTGAATGAGAGGGAAACAAACCTCAATCTCAGTATCCTCTATGTTTAAACTGCTAATTTCCCCATCGATTGTTCCTTTGAGAACATTTTCAGTGGAAACGTTTGCCATCGGTGAGTTGGTGATAGAGGATCTGCAACATAAGTAAAAAGTTGATAAACCACAAAATAAGCATTGAAAGAGATGTCATATAGAATGATATGAGTTGCTGTAAATTTAGTCACTTGGGAGCCAGCACCCTCAGATAATATTTTTATTTTTACTTTTTCTCTTTGAACTAAAGAAAGCATAAAAATTAGGCTTGATGCAAATCCCACAGGCTCGGGGAGATCATATAGAAGATTACCTGTCAAAGCCTTCATCATCACATGAATTGCCTGATGATGAAAGCCAATCAAAGTCGAGGAAGTTTGAATAATTCAAGTCATTGAATCTATGTTTGCTGAAGCACATGCGCCCATTATCTGAAAGTATTTGCCTCCTGGCAATTGTTGACATGTACCTAATATACAGGAGACTATCATAGCTTATGCAGGAGTTTGACACGCTATGGGAATGGTAACAAAATTAAGTAGCTTTAGTAGAATTTCAACTGCTATGCACTGCTGTTTCAGTAATCTGAATAAGTAACCAACAAAAGAAAAGAGAAAAATAACTGTAGTTCAAGTAATTACCTTGTCCGAAACCATAAACGGAGTTTAAAATGAGTCCAAAATAGTATGTCTAGAGAATCTCACCTGCAATATTGAATGTCGTTATCACAAGTTGAAATTTCAGGAGTGGAATCACAGAGACCCTTGACAACAGAATCTTGTTGTATTCTCGGAGGGAATGCAGAGATAACCGGTTCAATTGATTCAGGATCACAGTTAGAGATGGGGATTTGGCTATCACATACAAAATTGCCATCTGATAGGGATCTCTTGATAAATGACCTGAAAAAAAAGAAACTGCATGTTAACTTGGGAAAGTGATCCTTAAAGTTTGTAAGATATTTTTCACAGATATGCAAAGAGAGAAATATCCAGTATATGCTTTTATTGGAAATAAGTATGATTTAAAATTCTTAAAAGTATAAACGTTTGGTATCAATATCCAGTATATGCTATCTACTTCGACAATGTGTGGTCATTATTGGATTCTCTGTCATCCAAGTGACCAACTTGAGCTCCAAAACTCAACGAAGGATGACAAGCACATCTTTCTAATCATATACATATAAAAATTCTTGTGTGGTCTTAATTATACTTGTGCTGTTGTAACTGTGTAACTAACTTTAATTAGAAATTGTACACGAAGACAGAATTTAGCTCATGGGGATATACCTAGTCTGTAGCTGTTCGATGAAAATGCTATAGACTAATACTGTCAAACCAGGTTAATGCAAATGCTTCCATCACCATTCTCCCCTTCCAAGAAAATGGGTTCTATTTCTCAATTAATCAAAGGAGAACTTGTCTTCTCCCCTCATTAACAAAAGCTTGTTATCTCGCCAATGAAATTGATCTTGTGCTATAACCCATTCCATTGGTGACTCATAGCACCATTACAATTCTTATGGTGGTTTGTGGAAACTCCACAAATAGTTATCCTATTTGAAGACCATGCAACTTTCGTTTTAATCTTGCCCCTCCATTTTTTTTATATTTTCCTTCCCATCAAAAATCCACTCGCCAATATCCACTGTCCTGCTCTAGTACCAACAATCAAAACAAACTTTCTTCATTTCAACATATAGATCGGTTTCTTGCCCTCCCATAAAGAAAAGATATTTGAAAAAAAATATTGCCTTCTTATCCCCCTCCCTTGCTGCCTAAACATTACTTGTCTCTCCTTCTCAAACCTTACTCTATCACAGCAAATACCTATTCTCCGTCCACTATGAGACTTTCCCAAAAGAGATTCATAATACAAAGGACATACCACTCCCTCTCTGAAGACGTTCACAAGAAGATTTGGAAGTCGCCTCAGTCCTCACTATGTATCCTAAAAGATAAATTGTTCTACTTCTATCCTGTACCAAAGAATACTAGTTATCCTCACCAGTGGATATGAAGATCTGATCCTGTGTCTTTAACAGTAGCCACAGCTTAGTTGTCGTTTTCTTTGGATAAACAGGTGTGAAAAGTCTAGTACTAACAATTCAAGAAAATCAACATAATATGAGAATACCTTGTATTCTCATGACAACGTGTGCTATGCCTTCCGATATTGTAATGTTGATCAGAACCCAGCTCCCAAAGTGCTGGTTTATCCTGGTGGGGTTGGAAATGACCCAAGAACCTACAAATTTCATACAGTTATCAGAATGAATCGAGACTGTTGCCCAGGAAGCTGTATTACAGGCAATATATATACTTTATATAACCCATTGCAAGGAGCTTGGAATGTATACCTTAAGCTATGTTTGGTTAGGGATAATGTAATTAAGTTTGTAATATAATTGGGCTCGGAATGTAATTGGATCACACGTTGTTGGTCTTGTAATTCAGATTACAAAACTTATTACCCTTTTGTAATTTAGATTAAATTGTACCAAACAAAATAATCAATCTTATAATGTAATCTTAATTACATTACTATTACCCCGCACCAAACAGAACCTTAAAGGTAATTTGTCGAAGAGAGACTAAGGACCTACAAGTTAATAGCATTTTGCTTCTCTGCATCCATATAGGCATTGTTATAGTATCGTTGTATCGTCCTCAACAACTCCTGAGACTGGGTTGCGGCCTTCCATTGACCTCTTCTTTCAGAAAAAATCTGAACAGCATACAAAAAATAATATTTAAGAAGTCAGTGGTGCTGCGAGCGTATGAAATAATCTCTTGTTACACATAGGCTATGGAAAATGAATCTAGACTTTGTTTTCCTCATTCATCCGTATAATCTTCCCAAAAGCAGTGCTGGCATTATTAAACTAGGAAACTCCAGATACATCAAGTTTAAAATAGCTAGGCTGAAAACAAACTAAACCTTCACCTACAAAAAAAATGCGTTGGGGAAATACTTACACCAGAACTTCTCAAGGAATGAATCTGATTAGGCAAGTATTAACAAAAGATGTTGAAATTAGACAGAGAAGGCTTATGCATTTTTCTAAGGAAATCAGTATATTACATATAAAACCTGGAAAGAGGGGAATTAAATTTAAAAAATATCAAAGAAACATTGAAAAGAAATTATATAATAATATCTTTAAAAATATATACATCCCTCAAAGTATATATCATTTATCTGATGCATTTTAATACCTTGTTGTGAGCACCAGAACCACCATACTGCAGGGAAAGTGTGTCCCCCATTCTTTCATAGAGATCCATCATATCATCAGCTAAAGAGGAGTCTAAATTTACTTCTGGAACATCTATAAATCCCAAGGCATGAAGCTGATGGCCGAGTGCAGCCAAACCATAGGCATACTGTGCAACATTTGTTCTATCCAAGCAATCAATACAATTTGTTCTAAGGACGCCACTTTGCAGCCTTGGTGGTTTAGCCAAGTTGACTCTACACTCAACTTCATCTGCATAATAGTCATTGTGAAAAGTAGCAGGCTTATGTATTTCATTGGCTGAATTATCATCATTGCATTTAGTTCTGTCCTCAAAGTATTCACTTTGAGAAATATCTGAGCTCTGCCCTTCATCTTTCCAGGATTTGTCATAAGAACCAATGGAAATAATTGGTACCCTGCATTGGTAGTTAGCAGCAGTTTCAACATCATAATTTTTTATATGCTTTGAGATAATTAAAAAGGCTAGTGAACTTAGTCCATTCTCAATCTAACATTTACTACTGCCATTTTGATTAAAGAATCTTAACAGCTTCACAATGTGCATTATAAATATGAAGAAAGGTATCTCTACTGCTTTACTCAGAGGAGAAAACCAACAGGAATAGTTTATAAGGTAGTCATTAAATATATTGAAGCAGTCGAAAAGCGAAACAATCAACATTGAGTCAGCCTTGTTGCTGGAATACTATATACAAATCAATATATCTATTAAAAACAAAATGCTACAGCTGGTATGCCTTGCCTGGGGTGTCAAAGAATTAAAAAATTGCATATCAGACTAGGGTACAAAGCAACTTGAGAAAGCCAACCTGTATAGCTTAAAGGTTAAACGACTGCTTACTTCAACTCATTAAAATTACTTCACTAATCTAATTTAAAAGTTACTTCATTCTTCTTGATCAGCCTTACAAGCATACGCTATTTGCAAATGATTGCTCCAGACATGGATCAAATATTAGATATTAAAGCTAAAAATAAATCAGACAAATCATATTTTTTTGATGAATCTCACTAGCATTGTGTATTCCCATGTGATTCCCCCTATTAAGCAATATTGTTACACAAATATATATTTACAGTTAATATTATTTTAATCTAAATTAAATAATAACACAAGGACTTCAAACCAAACTCCAAATTCACATGACGTTGAACTTCACCATTGTCATTCCAGACTATCACCATTTAATTTCCAGTTCTTTTCAATATAACTTGTTAGATTGGGGCTATCTATTTTTTTAGTGATTAAAATTTTTGTGCTAACTGCTAGCAAATAATAAAACTGAATGCCAAAAAACTGTGACGCTAATTGTGAAAGTAAAAGAGAAACCTAAATTAGCAATGATACAAACAGATAGCAAGCTAGAAAAAGATATCCTTACCTAATATCTAGCTGCAGATCAACATCTTGAATTTTCACAGAAGGTGGTAATTGGCAATAGAAAATTCCAGTTAGATTCAAGGCATACGCCGCCACTTTTCCTAACATTTCCAGCACGTTTTCACCTTTCCTAAATATATTTCAGTGGCCAATGATCAATTGAAAGGTGAACAAGTCATGTAAACAAAGTTGAAGAAGGTCACAGATAATAACTCATTTCTTGCTCAAATGGTAAAAAATTACCATAAAGAGACATTTGTTATACCAGCTACATACCTTCTAGATTGTTTTTGGATATCCCAATGCAAGAACTTCAAGCACTTTTCACCAGGTAAATCTTTATTTATAAAATCAATTGCATTACTGAACTCTGAACGAAGCAAAGATTCTCGTGGCTTCTTCTCACGTGACTGATAGTGCAGAACAAACAAGTAGTGATATTACATGAGTACAAAAAAAAAAAAACTCTCACAATGATGTTGAACGTATGTAGAGAAAATCAGGGGAAAAAAAACTCTCCTATTCACTAGTGAACAGCAGAAATTCCCTACCTTAATCAAATTTAAAATAATAACAGGATTTCCATATCGCTTCACAAGATTTTCAAAGTGATGTCTGGTAGCTTCGAAGTTCTTGTCCTTCTTGTGTACTAAATAGATGTGTTTCTGTATAAGTTACATGTATAGCTTGACAAAGCTAATGCAAGAGTCTGGAACTTACAGACAATATCAGGCCTAACATTTAGCTTTGATGCTTCCTGGGACCAGAAGAGGGGAATTGAACCTCGATTCTGAACAACTGAAGTTATTTCTGAAGGCATCTGTTGGACAGTATCTTCACATACAATCTGTTCTGTCTCAACATCGTTGGCTACTCTACCCTTCTCGTTAACACCACGTTTTAGGTACCTAATCAAGGACAAACTTAGTTACTTTAAAGCATTGGCCAAAAAGACTATGGTCAAATTACATAACCCTTGAGTGAACAATTTTAGTATTTTGACAACATGCATCTGAAAACGAAGCAAGTCTTTGAAGCAAATACATCTTAATTAATCACCTGGTGCCAGCAAAATGACGCGAGCGCCTGGCAATGAGTGTAAACTTAAAACTTTTGCCACAGACTGAAAGCCTAACCTGAAATCATACAGAAGCCAGAGTATGTTCTTAGACAGTTAGAAATAATTACTGATTGGGTGACAGAAAGATACTTGATAAGGACAAAGGAACATTTTCGATCAGCCAAACATATGAAAAGGAAGCTGCAACTAAGAGACAATGAAATTTTGAAATTTTCTAGCACCATAGTGAACAATATGTAGAATACAATCTATCAAGGAAATATATTAAAATGATTACTGATAAAAAAAAGGTCACCAGTCACCAGCAAGAGATGCAAATTTACAATTGAGGAATACAACCTAAACATCTAAAATCAAGAAACTACGCTAAATCATATTGTAGTTCGCTCACAAATTTACAATTTATTTTAATTTTTTACGAACAGGCTGAATTTTTTTAAATTAATTTTGAATTTAGAACTAAATTTGTTTTTTTGTATCCATGAGAGTTTTGAATATGTAAAGATATTCAAAATTTATTTTAAAATTTTAGTTATTGTTATCAGGATTCAAAATTATTTGGTATTTTTTTGAGTAAATCAAGTTGATTTTTAAATTCCTAAAAAAAGTGAGTTAATTTCTCAATTCACTCAAGAAGGTCAAAACTAATTTAAAATAATTTTATCAGAAATTATTGAAAGTTCAAAATCAAAATATCTAAAATGATTTTGATTTTTTTAAATTAATTTATGTAAAAGCATTTAAAATTATTTAACATTTTCATTGTTAATTCCTACAAAAATATGCGTGAATTAAAATTGAACCCAAATTAAAGTCAATCCTACTTCAGTCAGTAATTATGTTTAGATCCAAGCTGCATCCAACAACATCAATTTTAAAATAATAATAAACATCAAATTTTTTCATGTCAAATTCAAATTAACTTTCCTCTTCGTATCAATTTAAACAATTTCAAATCAAATAATTAAATTTCTCAAATCCAAACTCTTTTTTGTCATGCTTAGTTCTAGATATAACAAACTTTCAAATAGGCTCTTAGCCTTTTCAAGTCTATAAACCATGTTTAGTACCTCTACTTTAACTCTTAAATTATCCTTTTAATTTCAAATTCTGATCTAAGCGTGGTGTGACAATATGAATATTAATGTTGACAGATGAAATGTGAAAAGTACTCGAAATATGTCTTAACAACTTCTGTGTATGTTTATGCTCATTTAAATCTTGACATTCTCTAATGCTCCTTTCGCCTTCTTTGATGCTTACTTATGAATCTTTAACCATATCTTAGTAGCCCTTATCTATGTTCACTTGAATTTCAAAGTTTTGGGATCATCCTTTGCCCTTCGTTAGTGCTCATTACAATCTTAAACCTCAGCACACGTTTTGATGGCTTCCGTATAGATGGCCTTTCGACATTCAATAGTGTTGATTGAAATCTTGAACCTCTAACCGTCTTGATGACCTCCCTTTATGTTTTACTAAATCTCAAGCTTTTAGGGTCCCTTGACTTTTACTAGTTCTATTTCCCATGTCAAACCTCTAAACACATCCATTTTGTCTATCTTCACTCAAATCTTGAGTTTCTATGATTGTCCTTGTCCTTCGACTTTCACTAATGTTCATTCAATTTTTTAACCTCTAACCACGTCTTATTGACCTCTACCTATGTTTACTCAAACCTTGATTTTTGGAATTGACCTTTCGCTCTCATTCAAATTTTGACCCTTAAAATGTCTTAATGACCTTAGTTTATTTTCGTTCAAATCATAAGCCTCTAGGAAAGTGTTTCAACTTTCACAAATGCTCAATTTAAACTTTACATTTTTGAACATGTTCTTCGGCCTTTATTCACACAAGTTCTTAAATGGGGTGACAAGTAAAATTTAAAGAGAGAATGCATAGAGAGATAAAAGCAGTTTACTTTCATTATATATTTTAATTAATTACTCATTAATTGAAGGCACTCTACTCTTTTAGAGATAATTAACAATGGTAGCTTTCATCTATCGAAAGTTATGAAACCATAAAATAATAAAACTCCTATTAAAAAGGTGAATTTGACAAGTTCACCTATCTGTATTTGCCAAATAAAAATGGTTGATTTTTTACCTCATAGAACCCTCTTTTAGAATTTTTCTTAAAAACAATAAACATAAAGGTATTCCCTTCCCCCTCATCTCTTGATCTTTGCTCTCTCTATATATATGTGTCTCACTTGCAATGAGTCGCCAAAGCTCTCCTTATGACCAAGATATCCACATGCAACACAAATCTAGAGTTGCACACACCCAAGCTTCTACTGCACTCACAAGTCATGTGGCTCATGGATGTAGCAATCCTATACTTTGGGTATTCATCCTTCAATTGCCATCTTGATCATGATGGAAGTTCTCTTCCCTATGTCTAACCAGCTTCCATGTCAATCTACCCACCTGCCACCTCAACACCACAACAATAGGTCACAATCTTGAGAAGCTTTTCGGCCTCCTTGATCCTTTGATAATACTCGAGCACCTTGTCAACTAAAGGCTTCGAAAGCAGAGAAAAATCAACTTATCATGGAGTGATAGAGGTTGAATAGGTTCTCCTAGAGGCCATCAGTAAATCCACCAGCCAACACATATTTAGGCACTAGTCCTATCCCCTCACATCTGTTCTTACCATCAAAGCATTCTCTAAGCAAGAAGCCTAGGGTCTTGAACATATTGCAAGTTCTTGTGCAATATTTAACAAGTGTCAAAATAATCCAATGTGGTATGAGAATACTGACCTAACAGCTAAAGTACACCAGCGAACAACACTTTATCAACAGGGAAGAGCAATAGGTTCCCTACTATAGTATTTCTTCCACCTGTTTAAGAGATAATGCAGATCGAAGAAGAAGTGATTTAAAGATCTGATGCAACCATGTAACCTAGAGAAAAGGAGAAACACCGAAAAAAAAAGAAAAAAAAAAACTTTGCAGTTTGCTCACGACACTATCACCCACCTTTTCTCATTGCAACGTCTACATGAGCACCCCCACTACCAACCTATGCTTGTGACCCAACAGCCTATCAATAACTATACCTCACAAACACAAATGTCCCTAGCAGCAACCTCTATTTGCGATGTGACTACATATTTGCAACTGCACCTCACCTGTGGAGCTAAATGCTCTATTAACTTATTTAAGTTTTGTTAATCTTTTATGTCTATGAGAGTTTCTCTAGTTTATATAATAAGGCAAAGATGATATCTTTGCTCCAACTTTAGGGAGAGTGGCTCTAATTATAAATAGCATGTATTTATAAGGTTTAAAGCACAATATTACATTAATGAGTAAGTGCATAGTTAGAATGGACTATGAATGGTAAGCAAGTCTAATGTTCCCCATTAACTTCTAGAACTGTAATAGTGTCTACTTATATGCCTTATCTCATCACCATAATTCAGGTCAAGTCATTAAAATTTTTCTTAATTAGTATAATGAAATACA
>JBBPFQ010000084.1:1284479-1296334 GCA_037974815.1 Kaempferia elegans
AATCCTTAGGCAATTGCTTTCATTCTCCATATTTTTTGTTTTTATTTAAAACAAAAAAAAAATTTCTTGCTCGGTCTAGGCGCCGCCGCCTAGACCGAACAGGCCGCCTATTCGGCTCCTAGGCCCGCCTATGAACAATGACGCCTAGTTTGGCCGATTAGAGAGTTTTCGGTTCGGCTAGGGGGCGCCTAGGCCGAAATATGCAACACTGAAAAAGAAAATGAAATTTGTGAATTTAACTGAAAATGCCCACAAATCAAAAATATTTTTAGTTAGTATGGACTGCCTTCCTAAACCTGCCATTTCATTTGTTGTGGTTTTTGTCAAAAGAAGTAAAATTAAACAGATTAATCGATTGTATTGAGAGGTTTGCACAAATACACTAACACATCTTCATACATTCGAATCATATTGAACACATGAGGATACATGTTATGTATGGAATAGCATTATAACACAATATAAATAATGAATAACAGATGTAATTAATCAGATTAGTCATGTTATCAGCGATTTATTATTAGGCTAACAATATAATATTACTACTATTATTATTTAATAAAAACAATAATCTATTTTGTTTAACTAAATATATATCTTTAATATTATTAATAGATAATAAATAATTTTTTATTAATAATTAAAATATATTATAAATACTATAATTAATAAATACTATAATTTTATTAATATAAAGTAGTTGAATGAATTAGATATTAGTATGCTAATATTAATGCAATTAAATTGCAGATACTCTTAGCAAGCTAATGAATATATAATGTGACAACTAAGCTGTAATACACACACACAACTCCTTATAAGCTGTTCACCGTTCCATGCACAACTCTGCGTGACCACAATGTGGTAAGTGCCAAGTCAGGTTTTTAATTTTTTTTTCCTTTATCTTTCTTTTCCTCTCACGACATATTCTGTTCTCCGAAATTAGGTTTTCGTTTTGGCGGGCCAAGTGAGCTTCTCCAGCCTGATTGCGATTGCAGGCGACGCCGTCCTCGTCGAGATGCCACCTCTCGCTTAGATTAGGTTTTCCCTTTCCCTTGTGAGCCACAAGACGCCATCCTTCGCAGGGAGTCGCCATCCCTCGCAGAGACGTCGTCCTCGCCAAGACGTCGTTCCTTGTCACGAAAACATCCTTCACACAAAGGGGTCTTGCTGTCCTTGCCGCGAGACGTTGTTCCTCATTGCGTGCCGCCAGCCTCCGTCCTTCGTAGTCAACTTGTGGGCACTACTGCGAAATGCTGTATGGTATGATTCAAGTCCATCCTACAATATTTGAGAGTTCTGGAAGACACTTTGAAATTCATTAGGATTATTGATGTTATTTTACAACATTTGACAACAGAATTTACATCATCTGAACCCATCAGAATTTACATGGTTACCTTATTTGACAACATTTATTATTTTTCTGACTCTATTATTCTCTTTGGCTGAAAGCCACAAGGTTTACATGGGACAATATCCATTAAATCCTACCCTTTGGTTCATGAAACAGAGTGGTTGTTGCTCCCAATAAGGTGAATCAAGGAGCAGGTTAGTTAATTCTCAAAATAATATTGGGATTATATTGTTTGAAATAGAGGTTGTTTGCATATTATTCCTAGCCAGATCCTCTAGAACCTTCAAAATAATGCTGCGGATTATCCATTTTACAATCTTTATCACTTTTCAGTGTAGTTGTCATGCTTATTAAATACAGTACTGCCTATATTTCACTTATAATCATTCAAAGAATTTTCCTTTCATTTTCTTGTCATTTACCAAAAATAAATGTTTAATTTCTCAATGTTATCGGATAGAGAATTTGGGTGTCCTAGGTTTTAATATTGCCATTGACTGAGTTTTTCATGATTTGATCAACATCTACAAGTTTTATAAGCATGTATTCATTAGTTATCCTTCGATTATACCCACTTGTCATAAATACCCGATTCATGTCCAACAAAGACAACATATGCTTTCTCCTATATTAAAATCAACATTTAGAATCTTGTATAAACAAAAGATTAGAACTTAAAATGAAATGACTTACCATTTGTTGATATAAAGAAACACTGTTTTGCAAGTTTACTGCAAATTATACAACCAAAAGAATAAAATTTATCAAAATAAAAACTTATTCACATTGCTGGTACTAGGCTTGATCCTAGCCTTACTAGGATTTAAAATTTACATTCAAAGGGCAATGCTCTCCTATGAAATTTTGGGGTAAGATAAAACCAATAAAATAATATAATTATCAATGAATTTATGACAAATTGTCATTGGCTGGCTCACTGCTACTAAGTTAATCTCAACTATGCAGAATCAAGTATACAAATATTATAGCTCTATGGAAGATCACAAACTTGACATTTTCCAAACTCAACTACTACTTGATCATTGAAGCATTACTATTGAATACATGCTTATAGAACTTGTAGACGCTGATCAAATCATCAAAACTTAGTCAATGGCAATACTAAAACCTAGGACACCCAAATTCTCTATGCCGATGACATTGAGAAATTAAACATTTATTTTTGGTAAATGGCAAGAAAATGAAAGGAAAAATCTTTGAATGATTATAAGTGAAACATAGGCATGACAAGTGCACGTGAAAAGTGATAAAGATTGTAAAATGGACAATTTTGAAGGTTCTAGAAGGATCTAGCTAGGTATAATATGAAAACAACCTCTATTTCTAACAACATAATCCCAATGTTATTTTGAGGATTAACTAACCTGCTCCTTGATCCACTTTATTGGGAACAACCACCACTGTGTTTGATGAACCAAAGGATAGGATTTAATGGACATTGTCCATGTAAACCTTATGACTTTCAACCAAAGAGTATAATAGTGTTAGAAAAATAACAAATGTTGTCAAATAAGGTAAACATGTAAATTCCGATCGGTTAAAATGATGGAAATTATGTTGTCAAATATTGTAAAATAACATCAGTAATCCTAATGAATTTCATAGTGTCTTCTAGAACTCTCAAATATTGTAGGAAGGATGGACTTGAATCATACTAGATGACGTTTCGCGGTGGTGCCCACAGGCGGGCGGTGAGGACGGAGGTGGGTAGCACGTGACAAAGAGCGACGTCTCGCGGCGAGGACGGTGAGACCCCTTTGTGCGAAGTACGTTTTCACGGTGAGGAATGATGTCTCGGCTTTGGAACGACATCTCAACGAGGGATGGCGGCTCCCTGCGAAGGACGGCTTCTAGCGGCTTGCGAGGGAAATGGAAAACCTAATCTTGGTGAGGAACGATGTCTCGGCGAGGACGGCTTCACCTACAATCACACTTAGGTGGGAGAAGCTCGCTCGGCTTGTGGAAACGAAAATCTAATTTTGGAGAAGGGAATACGTCACGAGAGAGGAAAATAAAAAAAAAACATGACTTGGCAGTTGCCATGTCACAGTCGCGCATGGATCAGTGAGTAGCTTAGAAGGATAGTATTTGTATATGTGTGTATAAGTATTCCATGAGAGGACAAAATAAATTCAATAAAATTATCCCATATTTGGTAGCTCTGATGATCAGTTAAGATATTTGCTAATAAAGTTCTAAAGGAGTATTGCAGACACTGAGAACCTAATTATAAATATTATATTATGCAAGTTCTAAAGTGTTTTCTACATTGATCAACAATGTAACATAGGTAGAGAGGAGTACCAGGGAATTGAGCTCTATCTTTTTCCCTGTAGTGATATCAGAAATGTAACTGCACAACAGCTTAGAAACCATAAATTTGGTATCTAGGTATTTTCCCCATAGGTGTACGTCAAACATGCAATAGAAGTATCTCTATAAGCTAAGGGTGTCACGAATTGGGATGTACTTTGAGACATTGCAGCTGCATTAAATATTGCTTCTGTATATGACATTCTAATAGCATATGTAGCACTCAAGCTTGTATTGAACCAAAGGAAGGAAACTGTGTAAACTGTAGGTTGAGGAATTATCCACAGAGTGGAACATCTTGTCAGCAAGAAGGAAATACAGAGAGGTGATATGAAGTAACAACTTGTGTGAGGGTAGCAGCAACTTACATGAAGGAAGGGGGTTATATGTGTGATTCCACAAAGAGAAGCTGCATGAGAGGAACTTTCATAAGGGAAGCAATAGCTTGATGTCGTAGGTGTCATGATTGTGTGATGAGGTAGAATCTCATGAGAAATCAATGACAAATTCAATCGTGTGCGAGGATAAAACAATGATGATCATGACAACTTTGATACCATGTTACAGGAAATTTCCTAGGTCATTTAATCTTAGGTAGCTCCATGCCTCCATCTACCTCTATCAATTATATTATGCAACTTCATAATAGTCTTTCTATGTTTAAAACATTATAAACTGGTCATTGACAATTTGGATGATGGATGCTGCCGGTTATTTTCCAAAATTTTGAGAGATGCTAACATCTTGCTGTTTATTTGCATACAATTTGTTAACTTTCCTTTTAGTAGGTGCAGATAGATTTAGTATCATCATTAACAAATTGCATGACCCTGTTTCCAATATGTCATCTGTTTATAATTGCTAATTTTGGAGCTTTTGCACTGTCAACACTCTACCTGACTTGATACAATTCTAAATAGGGGTTAACAATTGGTGATTTTGGATCATGATTCAGGAAATTTCTTTAGAAAAATTTATATACAAATAACGAAGGTTCTATTTTTTATTTTTATTTTCTGGTTGTCACATACTTATTTTCCTTTCTATTTTAAAGTTACTTTTCCATGATGTTCGTAGGCAATTGAGTCAGGGTGGTTGCCAGGTGACATACTCGATGAGATACCTTGCAAGTACTATCGTGGGACTATTGTCTGTGAAGTAAGCAGTATTTGACTTTTATAGCATTCTTAAGCTCGGATGCTTGTAACTTGTATTTATTTTTTGAATAAGTTGGTAGTTTTACTCTGCTGCACTGCAGTTCTAACCTTAGTTGCTCAAATCTTTAGAGTGACAATTAACAGCTGGAACCATTATTCTTCTTTTCATTTGGGATGACATAGTAAGCGTCCAATTAGTTGTTTGTGTGCATGTTCCCTAGTTTCTATTTTTTGTTGTTTTTCTTATTACCCTATGTAATTTGGCAATTAGTCATAATTATGCCTATTTGGTGGTTCCACAATAATTGATATTTCTCCATCTATAAATGATGCCTATATTGTTGATTTCTTGGTCTATGCATCTATTTTGGATCTTTTATCTACAAAATAACAACCACTTTATTATAGTGTAAAACCAATGCCTTAGGTTCATTTTGTAAAAATTTGCTTGGGAAAGAATTTGCGCTTGCATGTGTCTTCTAAAAAGTTAAAGTAGTTTATAGCATTGAGGTGTTCAACATAGCTATAATGGCAGTGTTACGTGAGCATAATTGTTTAAAGTTGAAATAGTAAAACAACGTTTGAGACATAATGCCATTGGTTAAAACAGTGTCGATGTAAATAATAAACAATTGGGATATTTATTTTAAATTGAATTTATACTAATAATAACTCTTCATTGATTTAAACATGAACTACATAAAATACACTCAGGATAATTATCTCAATATAATAGGATACAATTGAAGTTTGGACAACAATTTATTGTTTATATGATCTAATTATTGTGCAAATTAAAACTAACAACAATTAAAGCTAGTTGGATAGGTTTAAACAAATAGTTTAAAGCAAGGGAGTTATGGCCGAAGGGGAGTGACTGATAAAGTGGGATGGTATCTTTAAGATGTTGCTTATACTAGATTTTTGTAGAACACCAGGGTTAACACTATACTTAATATTTAACTGCTGAAGGGTATAATTTTGTCTTTCACAGAAAATGCTTCATTATAGCTTTGTTTTCCAATTCGTCCACTGTAATTTTGGGGAAAAAATTCACAAAAAAAGGAAAACACGATTTTTTGAACCTTTGTGGCAAAGACAACCTACATATTCCTTGAAACAGATTTCCACCACTCTACCAAATGCAACCTTTAAAGTTTGCCTATAAATTCAATATTCATTAAATTGAGATTATTTATAATTGAAGGACTAAACAGGAACAACATGCAAACTTCAACTTTCATGGCTAACTCAATTTTATCCTTGAGATTTTTTGCTATGTTTAAATTTTAATGAATAGGTGGGATGTGCAAGTTGATTTATTTATTTATTTATTTATTTTTATCCATTTGGTGTTTCACCTTCCTGTTGTATATGTTAGTGGATTGATCAGTAAGCTCATCCATGAAGGATGGATCAATAAAGGCCATGTCTGCAGCTTCCTCATGAAATCAAATGCTAAACCTCTGATTTAAATGGATCTAAAATATATAAGAAGATTAAAGTTGCTCAAAAATGTCTAGAAATTAATTAGTAGTAGTCATACTTAAGAAAAAAAGAATAGTATACTTATCTTGAAATATATGTGTAGGTTATCTGAGGAAAAACAATGATTTTTTTTTTTCCAACAATCACCTAGGGATATCAGCCTAACAGGGTTATACACCTAGGATATCACCTAGGGTTATACATACAGTTACTGACGTACGAGGGAAATAACAGAGAAAGCGATATAGAAAATTTTATATGGTGCAATAAAATAGGAAAATTACAGAGGAAAAGGCATGGAAGAGAGTCTATAAAAAGTTCCACCCACTACAACCTATCTTACCAGACTATTTCTGCTGGAAACATGAGTAATATCTTTTTACCTCCAAATGCGTTTTCCTATTGTTGAAGTTTATTGTGCCAGTATAAGTTCTTGATAATCCCTCTGAGACTGTGTATCTCAAAAGATTCCTAATTCCCCTGTAATTTTTCCTGCTTCATCTTAGCAACACTATTGCAACTAAAGCCTAAAAATTTGTCACTAAAAGTTTTGGTGACAATAAGTTTGGTATTGCATTCATCAGTCTAATTCCATGGTTAAAAATAGTATAATTTGTTCAGTCATCAAATGTGACATTAATGAACTTTTTGTCATAGATACACATTCTATTTTACATTATCATCACTAAATGATATAACAGTAACATTTTGTGACAAAATGTATTTCATCATATATCTAATCATTATCCTTGGTTTTGTCACTGAAAATACTTTTAGTGCAATTGTTTAATATTAATTGCTGCTAAAATTTCATTTTTTAGTAGGATACTAAAATTTGACCTTTTCTTTCTTAGAAAAATTGAACATGTGGAATTGTCTGTTTCATGTATTGCCTTAGCCCTTATATGAGGCTCAATTCACTGGGATATTATCAATTATGTATATTGTTGTTGTACTATCAGTTGGACACATTGACTCCAAAAATAGAGCTGACTTTAGTTGCATGTGTTATTGTATAAGCATAATTGATTTGTCAGTTTGTCTTTGTCAATGATGAGCTTTAACTAATGATTGACAAGACACAATCTCATGTGAGGGCTAGTAAATCTGGTGTCATTTCCCCTCTGTGTTTTCATTGACTAAAAATGATGGGATTATTTTATGGTGTCAAATATTTTAGAAGGAAATTCTTTACTCTTTGCCTTCTTAACAATTAACATAAAGTCCAATTCACTGTGGTGAGCATAATATCATCATTTTGTCTCATTGTATAGTTTTAATAAACTCTTTTGTTTCAGCAAAATATAAAAACTTAAAGACGCCATCATTTAACTTAGCATTACCTTCTTGATTTGTTGCTTGACAAAGTCCTCTATGCCAGGTACGAGACTATAGAAAATGCTTTTCTGAACAAGGAGGTAATGTTTCTGCTGCGAATATGACTCCGACTGTACAGAAAGTGCGCTTGAGGATGTCATTGGAAAATGTTATTAAGGACATTTCTTTAATAGCTGATGATTCTTGGACATACAGTGACCTAATGGTGAATTTCTTTTGACATTATCTCCTAACAGAAATCTTGCCATTGAGTTGTCAATTAATGTCTTTTGTTCTACAGGAAGTAGAGGCACGAATAGTGAAAGCATTGAACTCACATCTTTATTTAGATCCTACTCCAAAGTTGGAGAGAGACTGGAAAGATCCTATTGTTACTAAGGTACATTTGAACATGATGTCGTCTAAGCAATGAGAAACAGACTAGTTATGCATTTTTTTCCTCTTCTTTACACAGCTCAATCTTGGTATTGGAAGAAAGAAGAGAATGCTGCAAAATGCTGAAATGACTGTTTCATCCAATAACCAACATCCTGAAAAGAAAATCTTCATTGATAGGATATCTGACAATTCTAATTGTGGGGCTGGGGAAACGGGATCTCAAATAGGAAATGCATCACTTCAACATGCTTATGAAACTATTCAAATGCAACATCTATCAGGTGGGGTTCCATCAATGAGATCTAACAATTTTGGACAGGAGAGCACGAAACTTACTTTGCCCTCTCAGCCCAAGCTTCAAACAGTTATCAACTCGCCTACTAGTTCACAGGATCGTGGACCTGGACTTCCAGCCAGTATTTCTGTGATGAATGCAAATATGTCTTCGTCACAGAACTTGATAGGTTCATATCCTGACACAGTCAATAATTCCCCTCGTTCCAAGAAAAGAGAGAACCCAGATGCTCAGTTGACGTCATTTATTGGCATGAAGAGACCAAAGCAAACTTCACTAGGGGTGGATGGCATTCAGCAACAGCAGCAACAAACGGGGTCTCAATTGGTAGGATTAACTGGAACAGATTTGCAATGGAAGAACCAAATTCTACATTGCCATTTAGATGCAAAGGGGGGTCAGTATGTTTCTACGTTAGGCAATCAGAGGTATTCTTCAGCTGTTGTAAATAATATACCTAACCAAGATCCAGGAGCTTCTTTCTACTTTAATCATCAAGGCATTAGATATGTTCCCAAGGAAGAACAGTTAGATGGACAAGAGCAAGAGAGATCTAAAGAAGCTCTTCAGGCACTCTCTGTTAACAGTGCTGTTGATCAGCAGCAATCGCGAGCACAGTTGCCACAGCAATCATATATGAGAAACCATCCTCCAACTCCTATCCAGTGGCAAAATGTCAGATCAGTATCTGAAAAGGATATGGGAAAGGATGATACATCTCAGAGAAGAAAATCGGTGCCCAGTCCAAGAGTCTCGTCTGGGCCCATGGTCCAGTCACCAGTATCATCAAGATCAGGAGAAATTTCCAGTGGTTCTGCAGGTGGACAGTTCAGTGGCATTGCAACAGCTTCTGCTCTGGGTGTTCAAAAAGATAAGCTAATTGCAAATTCTAATGCCACAATTGGTGCTCCTTCTGTGACTTCTAGTCCTAGTGACTCTCTTCACCGACAACATCAAACCTCAGGCACTGCTAAACGCAAACCAAATTCTATGACCAAGACACAAACTGTGAGTGCAGTTGGATCTCCTGTTAGTGTCAGCAATATGAATCCTCCCCTAACTGTTAACAGTCCATCCATTGGGACTGCTCCTCTTGGCGATCAAGTCGTTGTTGAGAGATTTATGAAAATTGATGCAATAACCCAAAGGTATGCATATAATTTTTTTTAGAAGGGTTCATCATAAACACATACATGCATACAAAGTTGTTGATTTCTGTATTTTAATATTTACCCCTTGAAAATTTATTTTGACTTTCATTGTTGCCAAGTGTAAAACCTTGCAAATATGTTATTATTAGTTAAGTCTTTTAGCATAAAACATTGATTGTTAGTCACAAATAATACATGTAAAAAAATCAAGAAAGTAGAAATATTGATTTAGCGCACAAGAGGAGATTGAGTGTTGGGCAGTTAGGGAGTAGAAATATGGAATAATGTGGTAAGGAATGTAGAAACTTTATCACACCTAACGGTTCCTAGGCATCACACCATAGGGAGATTGTATCACACAACCAAAGAGAACTCTCAAAATATTAATATCTATTTTCTGTTCAGTAGTACACATATTTATATTAGGACACACAAAGGACTCAAGCAACATAAATGTTAATAGATGGACTTATTGAAAACACAAAAGACTCTTAAAGAAACATAGGAAACTTAAAAGATTCACATAGAAAACTTAAAAGATTCATAAATATGCTATAATTTTTCAAGCATGGGAAATTAAAGCATATTGGAATTGTTGGTCATTTAATGTTGACTTTTTGACTTTAACTCTTAGGAATTAATGAACCTTATATCATTTCCCAAGTTTGTCTATCATCTTACAAGACATACCAAATTAATAGTGGAGTTTTAGAATATTTATTACTGCTCTCATAGGCATGGAGTTTGCCATTTGTCTCCATCAAATATCATAGGCGTTTGACAATTAATCTGTTTTCTTTGATATTAATATTAACATAAAAAATCTATATTTGATAAAAGATTGTCAAAAGATAATGGAAAATAAACTTTACTTCATCAAAATATCATAGGTGCTTGTTGATGAAGATTCTTTCTCAAAAAACCCCAATTTATTAAGAGCCTCACTAATCATATTCCTCATTGGAGTATTTCAACTCTTAACTACAACCGAAGATCACGAAGGTTCTCAAGCTATGTGTAAGCTTTTTCCTCTACTTCTTTTCCTCTCCTCCTCTTCTTCTATTTTCCTTCTAAAAGATGCTTGTTTAATACCGAGTCAAACCGGTCTATGATACGCTTATGGGTATCCAAACCTTACCACATAGCCAGGCTACTAATACGAATGCTGATATTTTATATTAAGATTGTCAATTTGAGGTTTCTATTGAGAATCCTGAATTTTCAAATTGTGAATTATATGATTTAGATGGAAATTATAACTTTTACCTTATTTGAAATAATTTTTACATCCTAAAAATAATATCATGTCGTACTTAATAACACATTATTAATAGAGAAATTAAACAAATTCATATTGTACATCGATAACAACTAAAATTTTTTTATTTCATTGAAAAAAGGTAAAATATTCAACGAATGGATCCATTAAATTATTGTGCTAATGCTAAGTTATTCCCCAGAAGGAATGCGTTGCAGGATCCGACTGTTACGTCTTGGCAAGGATCGTTACATCTCTAGAACTCGGGTGTAGTGTTAAATATGTAAGAGTTCGCGTTGCAGGGTCTGACTGTCGATAGCATATGTCACGCCCCAAGGGGCAGCTCGACCGATAAATAAGGAATTATCGGACAACACCTCACCTGTCCGACGGACAATTTTATATACACACAACAAACACATAGCAACAAATATAATATATGGGCCTCCAAGGCCATCAATCATAACAAATAAGAGATTAAAAATACTTCCAAACTTACCTCTTCTGCCATCCGGGCAGCTGCTCAATAAAACATATAGAATAAAGCCCATCGAGGGCATGCAAAAGTACATACCAATCAAACTCTCAAAAAAGACCGTTACGAAAAAAACCCCGGGTGCAAAAAGAAACATTACAAGTCTGAAACATAATTTGTAGATAACATAACTGGAACTAAAAAACCAGGCTGGACTCTCCAGATAGACTTCAATCTGAAATAAGCATAAATCAACGGTGTGACTTCAATGAACTCAGCCGGTATTGGGCAGACATACACAGTAAGCTATACTTATCAGTAATAATCATGCCAGTACAGTCTCCCAAAACGATAATAGGAAATGCAAAACTGAATTATGGAAGAACTCTACTTACCAGAATCTCCTATCCTGACATAAGGGTGCGAACCATGCAAACAGGTGCAGGGTCGTCCAAATATATAATGTTTCCTGTATGTGCATGTTAAGCATATGCAACCACCAAAATGCAGCAATAAAAATGCAGCAACCAAAATGCAGCAAATACAAATAAATGCAATCCAAGCAGGCAATATGCATATGATGCAATGACATGGTTACCCCTGACGACAGTTAGCCACCGTCAC
>JBBPFQ010000084.1:1322914-1333065 GCA_037974815.1 Kaempferia elegans
TTATAAACCAAACAGTAGTATTGGAATGACTAAACTCATTCTCATTCCAGCCTACTATCAAACTCATTCTCATTCAAACCAAACGCCACCTAAATTTTTTATGGGTTCGAATAAAATAGTTATCTGAACTTTTGAACAAAATTCTTCAGGGGGCAAAATGAGAAAGCTCTCCTTTATCCGTTTGAATAATTTCAAATCTTGTCCGTGCTCGAGACTGCCCTGACCGTGACTCCGATTCGTCGCTGTGTCCTGTACGCAGTCCAGTGCAGTCAGCACGTGCTTGCCCGCTGCCCCCTTTCCACTACCCGCTGCCCGTCGCCGACTTCCACCCTCACGTTTTCCTTGCCCAACCCAATCCTACCACCTTAACACCCATTTCCACCCTCCCACTACCTTCCCTTGCTCCGTGTTCATGGCCATGGAGTTCTCTCTCTTCCTCTAAGGCCTTTTCCGGCGATCGCATCGACTGCTGCTGCCATGGCGAGCGTAGCAGCGTTGGTGTTCGTGCTCTTTTCCTTCGCCGGTGGCTTTGTTTTCTGTAACCAGACTTACATCGTTTACATGGATCCGACGCTCCGCCCGGCGGTCCACCGGACCCACGAGGCCTGGTACGCGGCCCACCTTCAGTCCCTCGCCATCGACCCCGACCGACACCTCCTCTACGCCTACTCTGACGTCCTCCACGGCTTCGCTGCCGCACTCCTCCCCCACCACATACTCATCCTCAGCTCCTCTCCGGCCATTCTCCATATCCAACCCGACCCTGTCCTTCATCTCCACACCACCCGCACTCCCCAGTTCCTAGGCCTCGCCTCCGACGCCGCCTCCGCCCTACCCCGTCCAATCGACGCCGTCGAGGCCGCCTCCCGAGACGTATTTATCGCTGTGCTTGATACTGGTGTCTGGCCGGAGGCTCCTAGTTTCTCCGTCCCCCCGGGCCTCCCTGAGGTCCCATCCCGGTGGCGCGGCGCCTGTGAGGCTGGAGTCGATTTCTCCCCCTCGCTATGTAACCGCAAGCTTGTTGGCGCCCGGAGCTTTGCTCGGGGCTTCCGCGCCGCTGCAGCGGCTGCCGGGGACGGCAATGTGAAGGGGAAACCTAAGGAGTACCAGTCGGCGCGGGATCGGGACGGGCATGGAACACATACGGCGTCGACGGCTGCTGGATCCGCGGTGGCGAATGCCAGCCTCCTCGGGTACGCTGCAGGGACAGCCCGGGGCATGGCGACCGCCGCCCGAGTCGCTGCCTACAAGGTCTGTTGGGCTTCCAGCTGCTTCGGGTCCGACATCCTCGCCGGGATCGAAGCCGCCATCGTCGACGGCGCCGACGTGCTCTCTCTATCCCTCGGCGGTGGATCTGCCCCTTACTTCCACGACATCATCGCCATCGGCGCCTTCGCCGCAGCGGATCGTGGCATCTTCGTCGCCTGCTCGGCCGGAAACAGTGGTCCCGGCCCAGCAACCCTAGCGAACGGTGCTCCCTGGATCGCCACCGTCGGGGCCGGAACCCTCGACCGCGACTTCCCGGCTTACGCCCGTCTCGGGAACGGCGCCAAGTACACCGGCGTCTCGCTCTACAGCGGCAAAGGCATGAGGAAGAAGCTGATCCCGGCAGTGTACGGCGCCGGGAGCACCAACGCAAGTAAGCTGTGCCTTGCGGGGACACTGAACCCCTCACAGGTGCGTGGGAAACTAGTGCTCTGCGATCGCGGGGTAAGCGCCCGCGTCGAGAAGGGAGCGGTGGTGAAGGCTGCCGGAGGGGCCGGGATGATTCTGGCAAACACCGCATCTAACGGGGAGGAGCTAGTCGCCGACAGCCACCTACTGCCGGCGGTGGCCGTGGGGAAGAAAGAAGGCGACCTGATAAGGCGGTACATCACCACCGACGCGAAGCCGAGGGGAGTGCTAGCTTTTGGGGGAACAGTGCTGGGGGTGCGGCCGTCGCCGGTGGTGGCAGCCTTCAGCTCGAGGGGGCCGAATCCGGTGTCACCGGAGATACTAAAGCCGGACTTCATCGGGCCGGGCGTGAACATCTTAGCAGGATGGTCAGGAGAAGTTGGACCGACGGGGTTGCCCAAGGATCGCCGGAGGACTCAGTTCAATATAATGTCTGGTAGGTACTCCAAGAACTTTCATCGAGCCAAACATGTATGTACGTTCTTTTTACCTTCATCTCCGTCTGTCTGTCTGCAGGAACATCCATGTCATGCCCGCACATCAGTGGAGTTGCTGCACTGCTGAAAGGTGCACACCCTGACTGGAGCCCTGCCGCCATTAAGTCTGCTCTCATGACAACTGCATATTACGTCGACAACACCGGGTCTCCCCTTCTTGACGCTGCCGGAGGTTCATTCGCCACGCCATTTGCTTACGGCGCTGGCCATGTCGATCCAGAGAAAGCCCTCTCCCCAGGCCTCATCTATGACATCGCGACAGATGACTACGTTTCTTTCCTCTGCTCTTTGAACTACACCATTCCGCACATCAAGGCCATCGCAAAGCGGAACGTCACTTGCTTGCCGAGGCTGTCGAATCCGGGTAACCTCAACTACCCTTCCTTCTCAGTTGTGTTCGAGAAGAATTTGAGGGTCGTGAAGTACAGAAGGGAGGTGACGAATGTCGGCCCTGCATCGTCGTATCAAGTGAAGGTAACTGGACCCGACGATGTGGCTGTGACGGTTAGGCCAATACGCCTTGTATTCGAACGCGTTCATCAGAAGCTGAAGTACAGTGTGACGTTCGTATCGAAGGAAAGGGGGAAATCGAGCGGTGAGGCATTTGGTCGGATCGCCTGGGCTAGCAACCAGCACAAAGTGCAAAGTCCTGTTGCCTATACATGGAAGAAGTGAATATTGATTTAAATTCTGATCTTTTCTAACTGCATGATGCAAATCTACTAGAATCCAAGCTTCTTATTGTTGATTCCCATATGATTTTCTTGTTTTCCTGTCACTGGCCAAAGTTGTAGTTCTCGCAATGCGTTTTCTTATGTAGCCTCAAATTTCCATTTAGACTTTAACAAGAAGCATTTGTGAGCCGGTGGAGCCTTTGCTTCTACAGCGATTTCTCATCAATCTATTACGGTGAGTAGACTATCTTTACAAGCATTCTTACCAGGATTTTTGCATTATGATAATTAATGTTTGCTAATGTAAAAGAAGGAATGTTCTATGTATTATTTCGACGTTTTAGCAATTGTATAGTAAAACGTTGCTTCTTCACGTACCTTTCCATAGAAGAATTTCCGTCAAGAAGGAATCAACCGTGTTGAAAAGAAAACAAATAAAAACTCATTCATTTTTCCTTTATTATTTTAAAAGTATAAATTATAAATTTGAGACAACAAAAAAATTCAAAAAACACAAATAAAACTTAAAGCAGAAATAGAGGGGAAAAATCGAGGCCTAGAATCATACATTTCCCCACGTAAACTTATTGTTTCACAATTTATTATTTCTTTTGATTTCCCCCCTCAAACTACATCATAAATATATAATAAGTTTGTCCTACTGAACATAATATCTATACTACCTAATCAACACGAACCCCTACATGCAAAAAAACCCTTATATCACGTGATAAAAATAACAAATTAACGAGAAGAATTTAAAATAATAAAATTGTTCCTTTGGAGCGACAAAAAAAATATATAGACAATGTTTTATTGATTTTTTTCCCCCATTAACCACATTTCAGAAGCATATATAAGGGAGCTCCTGTGTTGTTCTGGCAGAAAACCCGCAGTGTACAGCATCTGCACATGAATAGTAGCAGCGGGGGTGAATTACATTATGGCATTCTAATAAAATGTCCACAAGACGTATAGCATGAATATATCATATAAAACTCCATAAATATCTTTCATAAAATACAACATAGATGCGATCGATGTTGCAGTGCCAACATAAAGTTGTGCCTGATCAAGGGTGGAGATGTTATCAAAATACACTAGTCAGCAAAGAGCTAAATCCAATTTCATTATTGATTATCACAACAATCGAGGACCAGAGATGAGACAGATAAGACTTGTAAAATGATAACTATACACTTTTTTTTTACCATGAACAGGAAAGGGCCATGGGAGCCAGGAGGATCAGAATTACCACCAATTGGTGGATGAACAACAAGTGCATGACCGTTGAGTTGCACTCAACTCAGGCAAACTCAGCGAGGTCTTAGACTACTTCGAGCGTCATCCCTCTAAGGCAAAGTGAAAAGACTGAAAACTACTTCAGCTAGACTCACATTCAATTCAGGCGAGCTCAACAAGCCCCCAAACTACTTACCAAATTCAACACTCTATGCAGCTATGATTTCCATGAGGTCCAAGCTAAATAAATTTAATATTTGTCAATTTTAACAGTTTTAACAGGCTCATAGGGAAGCCTTGAGATCATGGGAAAATCAATTATTCAAACATTGTATACAAATCCACAATGCAGATAACACACCCTTCATTGTTCTAAAATAATCCAAACTTTCTGAAAAGGACTAAGATCTTATCTGCTGGAATGAAGATGTGGTTGTAAAACTGATGCAATTGCATATTAAATGCAATTCTATGCAAATTTAATAGAAAAAAAAACTTGACAAAACATGTGCATAAATAACTAAAATGACGACAAAGCATACCTTCTCACCTTCAAATGTATCTAAATTCTCAATGACTATGTACATGGACAAAACTTCCCTGCAAAAATTAGTACCATAAGCATTAGAAAAGGTACACAATAAAGAAAACATTACTATAATAAAGTACCTGAATGCCCGCACAAGGCAAGCAACTCCAAAATCATTAAACTATGGAGAACTAGTCTCTGATGTTGGAACATATCATGAAAATATTCTATCTAAAAACAAGACTTCCATTTTGCTGCTGTCTCAAATTCTCAATTAATAGATGGTAAAAAGATTTCAAAGCCTTCAAATCATCGGTCTGCAGGAAAGAGTTCATGAATTAAAAGAAAGTAATTGAAAATCTTACCATATAACTACAATATGCGCTCATGCAGATGAAGCTAGTTAGACGAAACATCAAATACCAAAAGCAGACATAATGGAAGAACATGCCTATCAAATTCTAGAGACATTGATGGTTTCCCAATCTTTGGTATCTTAAGAAATTCAATTATATTAACAATTTTCCAGTATCCATACACCATGAGAATAGCAACAAGTTCATTGAGAATTCAACACACAGAGACCTTAATAGATACACAGAAAATAAAATCAAATAAATATAACAATTTCCGTACCTGCAACTTGTCATAATATTGTTCTACTAGTTCATGTGGGCAATTTACTCCTTGTAGCCCGCTGGACACAAAATATACAACAAAGTCGCTACCCAACTTCTCATACATTACTTTCTGAGCCAGCACGATTTCCCCAAAAAGGATCAACTGTTGCAAGGAAAGGTATGTTGGAAAATAAGTTTAGAAGGCTGTTACTGGTAACAATTATATAAGCCAAAGTTTACATATAGTCGTTATAACATTAGACAGAACATTTAAAGGCTGATATACATTTAGTGGAAAAGGAAAAAGGGACAGTTTTTACAAGAAGTAATTATAAGGATGCAGAATGTTACAAATACGAAAGGTCACAACAGGCAACAATATCCCATGCTGATATTAACACAAAATAGTTGACCAAGTCTGGCATCAATCAGCTCAATAAAGATCCTCTAGTAGTATGGTATTCAGAGTAGTTGGGAAGAGTGACATTCATAAGAGTTCTCTCTAAGAAATTAGCAAACACCACAAAATCTAAACAATAATGAGAAAAATCTTTATTAGGTTTGTTAATCAGAGAATTAACGATCCACCTATTAGCACCAGGTGGTGGAACTATGTTAAATGGAGACAATAACAAGTTGCAAGCAATCAGTTATATCATAAAATCCATAGCATGTCAAGTTACAAGTTCAACAGACAGATTCTTTTTTTTTTTAAAAATCATCAATCAAGTGAATAACTAAAAAAAAGGACGGTTTAGAACCATACAGAATTTGCATCGCGGAAATCAAATGATTTGTCAAGGACACTGTGCAGACAACAATTGATTGCAAATTTCTCGATTATAAAGCTGCGAAATCCAGGAACCTAAAAAAAAGGGAGAAAAAATGGTTTAAAAAATAACAAAGTTTATTAAGAAGAGAGAATGTAAGAGGACATGCTCAAAACATAACAAGTGAAATACCATATCATCACCATTATAACTGGTGCACCAATCTTTTATGAGTTTCACAAAAATTTGCACGCACATCTGCAGAATAATAATCATGAAATACATGAACAAGGCTTATTCTTGTGCTAATTCCCCTTGAACAACAAGGAATTTACACCACTCCATAATGGATAATGGTTACAGTCTAACTCAATGAGATATCATAGATCAAAACTGATCACAGGCTAGCATTATTATAGTTACAATTAAAACTTGCATATGAAACAACAGAGACAAAAAAAAATTCTCATACCTTTCTAAGAAGTATATCTTTGTGACTACAAGCAGTTATTAAAAGTAACTGCATTATTACATCCAAAAATCTCCAACAACTCGGAGCGATGAAAACCAAGGAAAGATTGTGATTTGCCATCACATGAAGAAAGGTATACAGTGTTCGCTGCAGGTCTTGAAGTTCTCGCACTTCCTTAAAGAGTCAAGTAGACAAGCAATCATGTAATAAACAATCTACATGGTGATAATTATAAAGTTTAACTGTAGTTAAAATATGATCAAAATTTCAAAAATAATTTCAATCAAAATAAAGTATCAATGACAGGATTCCAGTTACACACTAATAAATTTTCATGACAAAGAAAAAAAATATTACAATAGATGCAAAAGAACACTACATATAAATACACCTATCAGAAGCTTCGTCATCATACACTCGATTTTCAAATTGTCATTGTCAGGTGCATGTTAGCTTAGTACCATTTCACCAACTTGCACTGTCTCCTTTCAGAACTGATGGCAATGGTTATTTTGCATGATCACTTTCATATTACTATCTTAGGAATAGATTGTTATATTAATTGAATTAATAAAAATAAAACAGAGAATCAACAAATGTTCTACCCTCTTTTTTTTTCAGAATTCATAGTCTGCAATGGATGCTGTCTGTAACTATTCCTGTCAAGACTGAATGATGGTGTTTTGTTCTCAAGTTCCCTAATACTATAGAATTATCATACTATACCATGGTCCATGAGTTAACATTTGAAGTATTGGTTCTTCAACGGGTAAAATTACTGTACAACACCATGGTCCATCGGTTAACACTGAAGTATTGGTTCTCTACGAAGTAACTAGCCAAAGACAAGATTGATAAGCTTTCGTGGTGTAATTCATTTGCTGATGATATTTTTTGTGCCCGTGAGAATTTAGATTATGACAAATTTCAGCACAGTTCTGAAAAAAAATATTTTTTTATTTTGGTAGAACTAAGACCGAAGTATGCAAATACATAGAAGAGCGGGTAAACATACATGAATGATAAACCAAAACAAAAGCTTTCAAGTTATATAAATTATATTATCAGACATGAAGGAACAAATGTGTATGGGGAATATTTTTATAACAAAGCTAGATAGTTCATTGTCAGCATAGGATTGCTTAAACTTTATACATTTTGCATGAAATTGAGCTACCTAGATTGAATCAGTTCCTTTGTAAAAACACAACATTGTGCTTCCTTGTAGAGAGAACAGGGAAGAGGAGGAAAAGAAGATGGGAAAAGGGGAAAAGGAAAAGAGGCTGGGGGAAAAAAATGAAAAAAGGGTGATGTGATAAAATAAATAACTCACTAGGCATGGGTATCCTGGAGAGATGATTCCATGGGTGTCCTAGATAGGTGACATAAGAATTTTGAGATGGTTCATAATGGGAGCAAGGACCAATCCTATACACCAAGATCAGACAATAAGAGCCCGAAAACTCTCCAGTATTGCTCAGCTGACAGTTAAACCAGTTACAATGACAAGCTGGGTTTGAACGGAAACTGTCATGTGATAGTTCAGGCAATTACTCATTGGTTGGGTATTCACTTTGAAGCCAATAAAAAAGGAGCAAATGCCACCTTCTAAGGATGAACTTTTGGACTGTATTTGAAGACCAATTACAGAATTCAACCAAACAAAAAGAAACAAGATTTTCACTACCTTGGACATTTCTAAACCCACCTCAGACAGCTTATCAAAATCTAATCCACATTAACCCCTTCAACCCACCCACCCAAAAAAAAAAACATACAAGTACTAGCCAAAATCAATCTCATACCCATTTACCTCAAGTTAGTTGCTCATACTACATCTCCACAGAGCTCCAAGAACTTTGATCGAAATAAACTAATGACCACACTCAACCAAGCTAAGGTCCTCTCCACCTGGCCCCCTCTAGCCAATTTCCCATACTAAAATTCAAGCTACTTGGAACAGCTAGCAAGCATGCATACTTTTAACCAAATTAAATTGCCTAACACCTTTTCACAAATGACATCAATCTATATGGTGGAAATATGGAGGTTTATTAGTTGTTTCAACTAGTTCATACTCAGAAATTGGCTAGAGGGGGCTGGATTGGAGTGGACTTTGACTGTTAAGTGGGGTTATTAATTTAATTTAACTGAATTGCTTAAAGATCAGCCAAGGTGTGAACTCCACTATACTCTTTACTGAGTTGGCCGAATGAAACCAATAAACCCACACAACCCAACCAATGTCCTCTCCAGCCCCCTCTTTGCCAATTTCCAAAATTGCGGTCCAAACTAGTTGGAACTAGCAAACTTCCATTGTCTGGCATAGTTTCAACCATAACAAAAGATAAGAAAAAGGAAATGCATTAGGTTGCATTTTATTTAACAGATGAAAAAAGGGAAAAGAGTATTAAATTCACTATTACACACTCATCTTCTAAGCTTGCATCCAAGCCATCATCTTCTTGGCACCTTCCAGCTCACAATGATGATCACTGATGCAGGTGCAGAGCAGAGGGCTGAAGAAGGGAAGTGAAGGGCAAGGCTACTAGACCAAGCCTTGATAAGGTAACTGGCATCAAACAGGTCAATAGCAAAGGAAATCGTTTGTGAGGTCAGCAGTAGTGACATAGTACAAGGAGTCAGCACAGTATGGGTAAGATGTGGTAGACGAGACTAGAATGGATGTCACTGGGGGCACAAGTTGGTTGTGGATGTCAACGGAAAAGAGGAACGGGGAAAGGAGGGCAGAGTAGACGATTCATAATGACCACATTGATGAGTGATTGTCAATGGAAGAGTCAACAAGGTAATGACAGTTGTCAGCCCAGCCTGAGCAAATCAATTTTGATGTAAGGGGTTTTACTCTCACCACCTTTCCCCACCCAACATTCAGTCTACAGAAAATGCCATGTTTATCTTTACCAACTTTTCGTTCATTGTGTTATCCCTCCAACAAAACATTGCATAAACGAAAAATATAAAACAACACAGTAAAACAGATTTCATCATTGTATGATCAAAAGAAAATGGTGGATCAAGGTTTCCTACCAGTAGATCAAGCACCAACTGACTTCCATTGTCAGAGATTTCCACACAATTTTGAGTGAGACATTTGGCATACATATTTGATTTAATGCAGCATTCAACTTTTCATCAAAAAGCACATAACACATAATCTCAATCAACATCATACAGAATAGTCTATTAGAAAGGTCAAGCTTCACTACCTCTGTAATGCATCCAGATACTGCTGAGAATGCATCCCTTGGAAGTATTTCAATTAGTCTACTTGCAATAGTAGGAAATATATCTTCTAGTATGGGCTCTAAAGAAGTGGAGAATTTGCATATTAGCTGATTGGCCAGTACAAGAAAATCAACCATGTCTTCTGGCTGCAAAGCACCACCAATTAAAGAGATCATATTTACTGAAATCAAACACTTAAAACTAATAATATCTCTCTAATAAATGATATCAACGCCATAAATACCACAAGCTCTGTCCCCAATTATCAAACTATTTATTAGAGTTGTGTATATGGGGACCTTATGCACTTTTTTATCTCCCCGTAAGCCAAATTTCATTAGTAATGACAAGGTCAAGTTGTTGGAAGGACATGCAAAAGAATGGAGCCAATTTGTTATGAATAAAATATACCCTTGAATGGTAT
>JBBPFQ010000084.1:1356799-1367718 GCA_037974815.1 Kaempferia elegans
TTTAGAGCCGATTGGGCATTGCACCCTAGTGAACGTTGATCGGTCGTTGTACCTTAGGGAGTGTCTCCCGGTCGGCAGACTGCTCTTCTTCGTGTAAGCGAACAACCTTGTATCCTCGATAAGGTAGCATAGTCTGACTGGCTGCATCACCCAGTCAGATATCAAAGTAGTTGTGATACATTTTGTACCAAATCTGCCCAACCGAGTGCGATATCCGATCGGCTTCTTGTTTGATGACTTCGTACTATTCAGCGGCTTCGTCTGACTGGATGCACTATCCGGTCAGCTCTTTGGGCGCTGACTCCTTCCCATTCGGCTAGTTTGTTGGTAGGCTTGTATTCACGGTGGACGTTTAACTGGAGCATGACATTCCAACTGACCGAGTGCTTCACTCGGTCGGCCAGTTGATTGCCCTCGTTGAACGAAGATGACGTGACTTCCTTGTTGACCGGTTCTTGATGTAGTTTCTCTTATATGACCTTTTTATTGACCGACCTTTGACTTGACTTCTCTTCACTCGGATCATTTGCAAAAAATATGTTAAAAGTGTAAAATGGAATTTCCCTTGTTCACTTTGTTCTTTCCAATTCGACGTCTCCGTTGAGCCAACTCGATGCAAGCTTGAACTGTCATTGATTATGAGAAATCCAAATGGTAATAACTCTTTCCATTATCGACAATACATTGGTCGATTCATTAATCGATCCAAAATTCCTTGTACAGTTTCCACCTCCCCCAAGAGAAGAAGGCCCCATCAAGACTGCTCGCATCGCTCTTCGCCGACGAACGAAGACAAGGGAAGGACGTCGGTGCGGCAAGGCCTGGCCAAAGCCAATAGACTGCAAGTTTTGCTGCCCCACTCTACAGGACACTAAATTTGAATGCAGTTTGATATGTAGGTAAGGTCATCCAGAAATACTCAGCGATTTATTCATTAATGAAAGCTAAAGCTTCTTGTCGATATAAGCTAAAAGCATCATCCCCCAGTGCTGTCACATGGATTCACCCTTACGGACAATTCAAATTGCTATAAAAAAATCACACACAAGTACCAGTAACTTTTAGGGAGAGTTCACAGGACGGACACTTTAATCCCAGGATAAGAGTACGGACACCTATTGCATGCCAGCCCAAACCTCTAGTTTAAGTGCCCCCACATCGCACTGTCCTTTACTACTCTGTATAAATGCCAACGGAAGGCACCTCACATAGCACTCAAAGCCGCCACCACCACCTCCATAAGCCAATTGCAGAGGCCATGAAACCCATCCACTACGCCTTAGCTCTTCTGCTTCTCCTCTTGGCCTCATCTCATCTCCAAGCCACCATGGCAGCTTCAGGTAATCTACTGGGCAGAAGCAACTTGCCTGTTTTACAAGTACTGATGAGTTTCATCATGTGAATAGATAGTTGAATTGCCTTAATTTGGTTTAGTTTGGTTTGATTTGGTTTTGTTAGTATTTTGTGGGAGCAAATGCAAGGTGAGGTGCTCCAAGGCCAGTGTGAGGGACCGCTGCCTCAAGTACTGCAGCGTGTGCTGCGCGGATTGTCGGTGCGTGCCGTCGGGCACCTATGGCCACAAGGACGAATGCCCATGTTACAGGGACAAGACCACCGGAGTCGGCAAGCGGCGGCGGCCAAAGTGCCCGTGAGTCGGTTCTTTGCCACCACTTCGGAGCAGCGTCCTCTTCTCTCGGGTTCTACTGATGCAATGGCATATGCCTGCTTGTTTTCTTGTGTGAGTGTCTGATATGTGAGTGGAGATGCATGTACCTAAGTAATCGTAAGCAGTGCAGGAATAAAGTGTTTTTTGTATCGCCAATATATATTGATTTCTTTTCTGGGAGATCAAGAGTAAAGTGACAGACATTGTAGATAAACACATACAACGTTGGAAGGGATTTAAGGGCAGATTCAAGTGTAATACAAGAACAAGAAGGTAACAAACAACGACGAGAGAAGAATGAATTCGAAACAGAGACGACATAAGAGTTATAGGAAAACAAGGCAATGCGATCGGTGTTGTTCCAATGTGCATTGCAGGCACCAAGTCAGATGAATTCTTCAGGCTTTATTTATTCGACTTGAGATTTTAAAGGAGCAGAATCGAGTACCAGAATCATGTGGCGTTGATCTTTGTTTATCAGCCAGTTTGCCTTCCACGCTAAGAAACATGAAAAACCTAAAAAGTAGTCCCCTAGGGGCGGTGCGATGGTTAAGGCATGAGAGATTGCCACATGGAAAACCTAAAAAGTAGAAAGGTATCACATGGGGGTGGAGATGGTGGTAGAGATTTGGATAAGGAGGAGAAAATGGAGCTAGGGGTGAAGAGGGTAGAAGAATGGGTTGAAGAGGGATGAAAATAGCGGAGGAGTCCTATACGACAAGAGTCTCTGCTGTGATTTAGAACACTGGTAGAGGTCAAGACAACGGCAAGAACTTATAGATTTAGTAGAGTCGTTGCCTTAGGTGACACCTCACTTTGCGGGGAAGACCTACCGATCTTCTCAGTCCTCAAGGACAGGAATCCTCTCACTGTCCACACACACCTCTGACGACGATCACGTTAACACCAGAAATCAGGGATGATGTCCCCAACTCGGGTACTCCAACGCTCAAGTCAGAAACCATCCTCGATTCAAAAAGGATACAGGATGTCGTATGCATGATGCAGTATGAAGTATTCGAAAAAAATGGAGTCGTGCCCTCCCAGAGAAGGAGGAAGAAGGACCCCAAAAAGTTGGCCTCCTCTCCTCGTGCACATGCGTTTTCCTTTATACTACCTGTTGTCCCTCAATTGTATCGAGGGGACAGAGAATATTCCTGGAGAGAATGTCGGCGGTAAAGGGGACCAGAGAGGGCCTTCGAGGGTAAGAGAAGCTTCGGGGTGTCATATTGACTGAATATTATCTGACAAGTAGTTATCATGACAGACTATCATTTTTCCTCTCCAAGGCTAATCTGTAAGTAGGCGTTTGAGCGGATGATGTGTTGTCTGGACATGAGTATAGTCGAAGAGTATCATGATGTGATGGATTTGGCTTGTTTGAGTGAGTATGTTCGAGCAGACATTACGCTATTCAAACTTGTGCCTAGTTAGGACATATTCTGACGAATGCGAGGTTGTTTTCGGAATGTATTCGAGAGGATGGTTGACCAACCGTCTAATATCCTCACATAGCTTCGAACCTAAACTAGATACGAGGATCTCGTGTGAGGTCCGAGCATATAAGAGGCATAAAGACTCGAGAGGACTTGTAATCCTTATGAAAAAAGGTCCAGTTATCCACGCGACCCCTTAGCCAATCGGTTCTGAGCTTGCAATGCACCCAGTGCAGCCGCCACTGAGGGTCCTTTTGGACCTATCCGCTCTGTCCATCCAAATGATATCCGAATGGAAGGTGATTGATCCTCCATAGAAGGTTAAGCGCAATCCGACTGGAGAGAGGTCCACCCATACTGGTAAGATCAGGTCTTACCTAGCCTACCCGACCTCTCTGTTCTTCTTAGCTTTTGATTTTAAGAGTTTTTGAGGGCCCACCCCTAACTTCCACATCATGTATCTCAATATATATTGATTTCTTTTCTGTGAGATCAAGAGTAAAGTGACAGACATTGTAGATAAACATATACAACGTTGGAAGGGATTTAAGGGCAAATTCAAGTGCAATACAAGAATAAGAATGTACCCAACAATGAGAGAAGTATGCCTTCGAAACAGAGACGACATAAGAGTTATAGGAAAACAAGGCAATGGGATCGGTTTTGTTCCAATGTGCATTAAGGCAGCAGGCACCAAGTCAGATGAATTCTTCAGGCTTTATTTATTCTACTTGAGATTTTAAAGGAGCAGAATCGAGTACAAGAATCATGTGGCGTTGATCTTTGTTTATCAGCCATTTTGCCTTCGACGCTAAGAAACGTGAAAAGCCTAAAAAGTAGAAAGGCATCGCGTCGCTTTGATGTTGACTTTTTCAAGACTTCAATGTAGAGCCGTTTCGAGCTTAGCAGATCTGTGCACTGCTCCAGGCTTAGTGGATCTGTGCATCAAAATTACCTAATAGGATGAAAACATTAGAGATCAAGCCAGAAAAAAATTCTGCTCAAGCCAATGAATTGATCCAAAGGAAAGGAACAACAGAGAGTGAGAAGTTTTGAGATGCGTTGTTCGCATACTTGCGCTTGTAAATGGAGATCTCTCTTTATAGTGCGAGTTTTACCTTATGCATGATTTCCCATGCATTGTCAGAACCTCTAACAACTATCCACATTTGGACATACCATTTATGTACTCGATGAGATACCGTTTCTATACTTACGGTTTAACGTTGAAACTTCTACCATACTTGTTGTCAAAACATATCCTCTGACAATGGCTACGGTAGGCGACAAAAGGAGTAAGTTAAACCGCCCGGCTAGAAAATTTCTCTCCTCACTCGTCCTACTAACCAGCCAAGTCCTCTTCCGGACCGACCCACCTCCGTGGCCGGTTGGCTTCCATTAGCTACAAAGATGAACTCGGTCTTTTTGAGAATTTGGTTCTTTGACGGATTGCTCCTCGAATTGGGTGTGTTATCTGATCAGACATTTACGAAATTGCTGATGGCTTCTCCATCGAAGCCGCTTTGGTTTCTGACCGAATCTGACTTGGAGGACTCTCTGGTTGAGGCGCTGAGGCTGATCGGATGATGGATCCATTTAGATGACCCGTTCGATTGGACAGTCTAGTTGATTATATTGATCTTTCTGGACTTGGATCGCCAGTCGCCACCTCAGCCAATTCTCCTGACATTGACCGAATTTCGGAAACCCTACCTTATCCACCACATCAGTATCATTTATTAACTTTGAAATGCTGGTTGGGTGAAAAACCAGTAAGATTGATTATGGTGATATGGGATGGGGGTATGAAGATCCTATTAATGTAATGCATGATATCCGTGGAGAGTGCCGTCAAACAGTCCACTGCAAGTGAATAAATGCAAAGGTCTACTAGTACCGAAATAGAAGAGGAAGAGCTACTTAAACAAAGATTCTTGAAGGGGAAAAAAAAATTTGGACCAACAAGAACTAGAAGCAAATATTTCCTCAAGGAAAAGTCAAGGGCAACATCAACTTCAAGCAGTGAGCAACACAGCCATCATTTGATTGGTAGTGTAAAAAAATATATATAGGACATGGATGCTATTCGAGTCCGATTAAGAGAAAACCAAAAAAGCCCCTCAGTATTTCAACCAAAATATTCTTATTCTACAGTTGCAAATTACTACTTTCTAACAATGTCCAGTTAGAAGGCACATAAAGAAGTTGATCGTCTTATATCACAATATTGGTTTTCTCCACAACGTAATTAAATTAAAGATAAATAAACTCAATCTGGGTAAAAAAAAAATTGCTACCATCCCTCTCCATCAGGTTAAATGAACAGGCACCTCTACAATAACTTTTCTGCAATCTGGAATGCATTTATCATAAAGTAATTGAATTAAAGACAAACTGACTCAAGCTGAGGGCAGAAAACGATCCTACCTTCCCTCCACTAAGACGCCTCAAAGGAAATGCCTAAACATCAGGTTAAATGAACAGGCACGTCTACAACAGCATTTCCGCAATCTGGATAGCATTTAGAGCTGCACCCTTGCGGATTTGATCTCCGCAGACAAACAAGTCCAACCTGTTGTGATTTTGAACGAGTGGATAGTATAAATAGTTAACATTAAAAGGGCTAACAATAATCTGTTTCTGATAGGGTAAATCACGTTAATAGCAGTAGAGGATAATGTAATGGGATATATTACCCGAGATTGCCATCTTGAGACAGATCCTGACGTATACGTCCTACCGCAACATCATCTTTGGTTGATACCTGGAAGATGGATGTTTTAGCAGGGTACTTAAATGGCATAAATTATTTAATTAAAATGGGGAACGCAGCTAAACGACGTTTAGATGAGAAGTGAGAAGCAATTTTATTTGTTCGTTTTTATTCAAATCATTTTCGATGGCGACTGCAGACAGGGAATATAGTTACTAGCTTTTGTATACCACGACACAATAGTAAAAGAAGTAGAAAGACGGAGACTAACATCCAAAGGTGTAGGGAAACGATTGGAATCTCGGTCATCTACAACTACCAAACCAGCGGACCCTTCCAGAATACGCCTAGCAGTATCCTGTATGCAATAAAACTTCAGAATATCAGAGGAATGCATTTCAAGCAGTCAAGCAATGTGATATAGCAAATGCACCACAACTAGTTCCTGCTTGTTCAAAAGGAGAACCCTCAACATACATGACATCTAGCCAGAAGTAGGGCTATGTTCTTAACAAGGCCCTTAATCTAACAGTAGATAGTATCTTTGTCCTAGCTACCATGAAGAATCATTGAGGACAAAGATGATGCCAAAATTTATCAACTCTAGAAGAATGCTTGCACCTCTAAGGGTCTGATAAGTAATAAATAAATGAACTCCAAATTAAAAACAGAAATTAGTCCATTTTCTTCCCACAATTGAGTTAAATTTCATGTTAAATCAACAACAATCTTGGAAAAACAATTAACTAATCATGACAACAAATAAGAAAGCATGGAAGTGTAGATTATTTCTAGCAAGAATAACCTTGAACGCCTCATCTTTTTGTTATAAATTACACAAGGAATGCTAACATGTTTTGGAATCAACAAGCGTAGGTATGTAGCGGAATAAAGGAAAATATAGATATAGAAGAGTGATTACTTTTATACAATCCGATAATGAGGGTACAGTATGTCCAGGACAGACAGAACAAGTACATATTACATACTTTATTGATCCAAGGTGTCAGAATTATTACGTATACTGATATAACTGTATATGCAATAAATGGCACATACCAATATAAAATACTGTCGGAAATTCAAAATTATTGGAAAGCAAACCAAAAAAGAAAGAATGATTGGCAATAATACCAAACATAACAAATAAAAATATTAATAGTTCTAGATATTTATGTGACAGACTAAAAGTTTTTGTAGCACAACCATCTAGCAAAATATGACAAAGAATGACAAACAAGACTCGGTAATGTTTTCCTTTGAGATGTTTATTTAACTGACCTCACTGAGAGGCTTCTCAAATTGAAGATTCACACTTTCTGCATGTGCACGCATCACAGGAACTCGAATGCAAGTTGCAGTTACTTTGACATTCTTGTCATTCTGGAGAAAATACATTCTTTAAACAAGTTAATAATAGGAAACAAACAATTCCATCAAAAATAAGAAAATATTCTAAAAGGTGATTGTGAATACACCCAAGCACTTGCCCAAATTTTTCGTGTTTCCTTCACTAGTTTCATTTCTTCCTCATTATAGCCATTAGAAAGAACTGCCGCATTGTGTGAGAACAAATTAAAAGCATACTGCACAAAGAGAAACTTATATGAATCAAAATCTGGTGCTAATCAACCCCTTGAACATATTTTCCAGAGTAAGGTGATAACAAGCAACCTGCCGCTTAAAGATTTTACAGGTAGGTTCTTTGCCATCCAAGACCTATAAAATAAACAACATTATAATGTAATAAAGTTGATTGCCTAAAATTTTAAACAAAACAAAGACCTCACGAGTCTGCTGCATCAACTCCTCCATGGCAGCAGCACCTGCACCACTAGCTGCTTGATAGGTGCTGACAACCATCCGAATGACCTGCAGCCAAAAGAACAGGATATAAATTTTCCACTCAATGTTTGGTTATGAAAAATGACAAATTCCAATGATCAGATTTAAACTTTTAATAAATGAAACAGTTGTATTAAACTTAAATCATTTGCTGAATACCAATTCGATAGATTCCAAAAACATTCAATAACAAAAATCCAGTTGGACAACCATAAGAAATCCTTGGAGTTAAGAATGAATCTATCAACTTTCATAATTATATCTATAAAAAAATCTGCAGCAAAAAGATGTTCTCATTCAGCATAGTGTGCCTGATAATAAATATCTCCACCTCACGTCGACCATCTAGGCTTAATTGTAATAGTCAAACTACTGAGATAGCGTGTTTCTTCAGGAAAGAAAGATCGATGGAATCTACCTTTCCCTCTGTTTCCTCCGGAGGGATCTAGGAGGTAAAGAGATCAGTGGAAAGAATTTCTTAGTTTGACCAAAATTGTTTTGCCAAAATTGAACACCCAATTTGGGTGGGGAGGCTTAAATTTAGGGATGGAAAAAATTCAAGATGATGTTTTTATTCAACTGATTTTGTTTTTAATGCTTTTACAAAATCATTTTCACAGACTCAAATTTTCCTCCTTTCATCCAAAGAAACATTGTGAAGGGTGTCGCTTCCCTCCAAAGAAGCACAAATGAAGGATATAGTATTTTATCCTCTCCCTATCAACTTTTTTTTCCCTACCCAGTAGATGTTTGATACTAGAATTAAAATGTTCTACAAAATCTACTCTTTTCCTTGAGGAGGGGTCATGCTAAGATTCCATGTGTAATTCAAATTTTATCATTCCAAACCCTACTCCAAACAAGTTTACACTTTCACTAATTTAATAATAGTAATTAATAATATTAATAGTAAGAGAATAGTGCAAGCAATAACTCTTGTTCCCTCATTCTTGTAAAGATAATTGCATAGTAGTGAGAATCCATTGAATCAATTAATTGGTACATTATTTTTCCAACTTCAGATAAGTCTTTAGATTGGATAATATTAACTTCCAATAGTAGAGAACAATAACAACCGAAGCCTTTATCCCACTAAACGAAGTCGGCTATATGGATCATGCTACGTTATTAAGCTCGATCCCCGACTATATCCTCATCTATATTTAAATGAATTTTAACCTCTTCTATTGTTGCTAACCAAATCTTCTTTAATCTACCTTTTCCTCTATTAATGTGCATATTTATCATGGTCTCACATAGTTTAATTGGGGCATTTACTGGATGCCTAAGTTCATGTTCATACCATTTTAAATCTGTTTTTGGAGTTTTAATTACAAAGATGAAAAAGGAAAGAAAAAAAAATTCTAAAACCAAGGCGATCTTTATCATATGTTTATTAGGATGCAAAAAAAAACTTAGATGATAATAAACTTCAAACACTATTATCAATCACTTCTCTATAGAATATACCTGGAATAGTTCATTCCAATATAATTCATATAGAACAATCCCAATACACTTGTATCAAGCTCGACTTCTATTTCTTTGAATATTATACAAGGTGCATATAAACATCTTTGAGTGATCCCTTGGAACCACAGTTGAAAAGGATACCAACACATAGTATATGTTGTTTGTGCAATCATGCATGAGTGGCCATGTTCAACCAACATGTTTTGATGTGTTTGACAAAGGATTTCAAGTTAGGTTCTAGCTTGTGTTGCTGATGTGTAAGTGGAGTTTACAGGAACTTGATTATGTGCATATGAAGCTTGCAGAGCTTACGATTAGATGAGGTGGAGTTGTGATGTTGACTTGGTACGACCAAGATGGTTCATGGTCTGCTAGAGTGGTATGAGACAGGACTGCAAGACGAGAAGATTGGAATTGGTTTGATAGCTTTGACAAGAGACACAAGAGGTAGAATTCGTAAGTGATAGTAAAGGATGACATGTGGAGCAGAACATAGGCTTAGTACACATGAGGAACATACGATTTGAGGGAAGGTGAACTCTTGGACAACATAAAGTTGTGAGAACCATAAGACAATGAATTGTAAGAGATTGTGTGACTTGTAACCTCTAGCATTAAGAGAATTTGCTAGGGGAACATGAGTTCGTGGTTGTACTGTAAGCATGAGAGCTTGACCTTGGAAGATTGCAGGGGCTTACGAGATGTAAATTGAGCAAAATTAGATATCAAGTTAACTATTGTTTGTCTGTGATTCGTAATCAATTGCTTGGTCGACTAAGGTCTTATGTTCTAGTAAAGACTTAGTTTCTGTCTGATTTGAGTTGGCTGGAATGTCAATTGAGTTAACTCATGTGACCATTGGATAGATAAGCTTACTGTATTGGCAAGCTAAGTTGACTGTCAAGAGTATTAGTCGATTAAAAATAAAAGTCATTAGTAGATAAGCTTATGATCTTATCCAACTAGTCAACTAAATGCATATTGAGTTGATTTGAAATGTTATCAGTCGATTAGATGCAAGACTTGGCCGACTGGACGATAAGGTTATCTTATTTGGATAGCAATCAACCGTTGAACATTCAAATCGATTGATTCCAACCAGAAGCTATCAGCTCCTCTCAAAGGAGTCTTTCATAGTGGGTATTTTAAGTTTGATCCACCAAAATAATCATTAGGCCGTGTCTGAACAATGTAGAGCATTCCCATTCCCATTCCCATTCCCATTCTCATTCCCATTGGTAATTTCTCTTTTTTACTTTTTATATTGTCTAGATTTAATATTTGCATTTGGAATTGCAAGGTAAAGGATTTTTAATTTTTAGGACATGCACTTTTCCCTCTCCCCCTCCCCCCTTCCTCTTCTCCATCCCCCATTCCCCCATTTAGAAGCAAAATGATCCTAGCATACATTACTTAAATTAGCAAGTGCATTATGCACATGAACTGGTTTTACTATGGAATGTGAGTTGAAGTGTGGACAAGACAGTAAGGATGGAGGATAAACAATTTGAACATACTAAGGGGTGTCTCTATCTTCTAAATATTTTAGGAGAACGGAATGAATATGAATTAGGGAAATTTCATAAGCTATTGCCAACCTCACAACGTCATGTTCTGCGAAGCAAGAGCAGGTAAACCCCTTGATTTATAAAAACAATAAAAAATAAAAAAAATAAAATCTGGCGTATAAATGACAGAAAAAAATATATTTGAAATCGATGTGATATCCAAAAAAAAAGGGGAAGAAAGAGCATGAAACATAAATTAGGAGAAAATCCATAGTCCA
>JBBPFQ010000084.1:1368268-1390837 GCA_037974815.1 Kaempferia elegans
GGAGATTCTGGGGGATGAATTTGGCGCTCTCCATGAGCCATAAGAAAATGTAGAAACAGATCCATTTGAAGTGTTGCGAGCATCTCAATTCAGACCAATTGGTCTGAATTCCAATTGGGGGTAAATAATGAGGGTAAATTTGTCATTTTAGATGTTTAGGGGAATGGAATTCTAATTTCCATCCCAATTCAGACCAAAATTGATCTGAATTGATTTTGTGAAGTTAGTAGGGAATTGGAATTCAATTCCCTACTAACTTATGATTGAAAAGGGATACCAAAACATGGAATTGAATTCCAATTCCGGTTGGAATTCAATTCCCATGGTTTTCAAACACACTGTAAGGGATTATTGAGCACTGGTATTTATTAAGACATTAAAAACACAAATAACTAATATTTCCGGAAACTCTTCGGTTTAGGGTTTACGCCAACTCTGCGGGTTTAAAATTTAGTTGAGTACATTATTTCACAGGTGAAGAAACTAATATATTTTGAAGCCATTGAATCATTATCTACCGAATTCCTTTATTAGCACGGCACCAGGCGACTTGAAATGAGCATCCAAATTGAAAATAGAAAAAATACATCAGATCCAACGAAACCAAATAAAAGAAATTGATCTATTTGTTCGATTTTATTTTTGTTTCGATTTTTATCCGTTGTTGGTTTCGAATAATGATAAACCAGTAAAATTGAGCCAAAAAGATAATGACGATGAAGAGACGATGGATTCATTCGATAACGTGGTAAAATCATAATGATCACTAATATGAAAATAATAGAATGGTGGTGACTAGCCCCTCAACCTCTGAGATTTCTATGCGAACTTATATGTAACTTCCCTCGTGAATCTTCTCGGGGATGTACTCCGACAAAAATGACAGTGAGTTGGAAGATAATGCTTCAATCTCAAATTTTATACCCTTTTGCAGCATGACCTCCAGCTCCTTCCTACCACAATTGAATTAAAACAATTTCCTTATGGGATTTGTATAAAAGCAAATGAAATTTAGGTATGAATAATATGAAATGGGCACGGGCTAAATAATAGTTATAAGAACCACCAAAGGCACACAGAAAACCTAAATGATGGCAGTTTGGTGAGAAATCCAACCTCCATTGTGGTGTTTCCTTTGACAAATAGCATCTAAGAAGCATTGCTTTAGCTCTCTCCTTGTCTGCAGTGAAGTTTAAACCCATAACTTAGACTTTGTGCAGATATCTTGACTGAAGTCATAATGTGACAAAAAATAGTTACTGAAAAAGACCATGAGATGTCATTTTCAGAAGACAGCGATCCGGAAGATGATACTTGTCCAAGTCTGAATGAAAGACTCCAAGCCAACGTACAGTAGGTACACGCAACATATTGGCATCATATGCCATTTGCTTCAAGGGAAAAATACGAAATCCAGGAGACATTTAGACAGAGACTATAAACTAGTTCAACATTCAAGCAGCACTATCTGTCTTTGCCCTATCAAGGTAAGCATTATGGAATTTGTTTCATATTCTTTATAACAGGGTTTATATCTGTGCATATAAAAATAGTACGTAGAAGAGTATGGTCCCCATACATAATTTCATATCCCTAATATTGGACTCAAGTAATTATCTGATTATTGCATGAATCCATTGAAGCGGGCATACCATGGAACCAAACCTGTATATGGTTAGTATATCAAAACCATAAGGATCGTAATCCACCAGGCAATATACTGGCAAAAGAAGCTTGTCTACAATATGGCGCAAAAACCTGAAACCAAGACACACCAATCAGCAAGAATTTGCATGATAATCACTACTAAATAAGGTTCCAGAATATAGAACATTGCAGCAATTATGTGGATACCTTCTTGTAGAGACATCAGGATATCCTCTTCCCTGATTAAAGTTACAAAAGTTCGTGATTGGCAATCCACTCAAAGGATGAATATAATATAATTGAATTCATGTTATTCTGCTCACTGTAATGATAATGCATTGGTTTTTCTCACAAAATTTATCATTCGCCAAGCGCTGAAACACTAAAGTGATAGCACATTAAAACCGAAAAAAACAAACCAGAATATCCCGCTAAGGCAGACAAACAGAGTCAACTGAAAGTCCAACCTGATTCCTTCTCGACAACAAGAATATATCTGGAAACACTGACAATATCTGCAAAAACCAATAGAGCTAATGTTTCGCGCTTTCACCACTGATCAATATAACAAGTTTTGTGACTCACAACTATTTGGGGTCAACTACATGGATCTTATGTAGTTGTCGTCCATCAAATTCTATACATGGCTATAACATTGAGATTCTTAATTTTTTTTTAACATTAGATTAAATAAACCTTTTCTCTTCCCTCTATCACTCGCATCTTCCATTTTGTGGAATCAACTTAATTTAATTATAAAATGTAATGGTATTTTTTAACATGTTGATGCTAATAATTTGCCAATTTATCATCAAATAGTGTTACACTTGGTTGTTTTTGGCTTAACATCTTTTATTTGATAGCAATAGCTAGCTACTTGATTGAGCTGTGATCTATAGATAGCAACATAAAAGGCTTACTTCCTCGAATCAGAAGGTTAACACAAAATAGAACAGTGTAAATCTATTGCTTGTTAGGAGAAACAAAAAAAAAAAAGGAATTAACAATACAAGCAATTTGTGGATTAATTGTAAGCGCCATTTTCAGAAAATACAGCCTGAGAATTATAATTTAACAGAGAACATTCAGAATGCCCATCTAGAAAGAGATACAAAAGAAGCTAGAAAATATATCGGGTAAGGTATTATTCAGAAATTTAGAAGAACAAGTTCAAACAATTGGTAAACTAGAAGTTATGCTGCATCTTCAGATGTATGGTAAACAAACTAAGAGCCTGGTTTTTCCTGATTAATTTATTGTGCCGATTATTGCTCAATTTTCTGCCCCTACAAAATTAATAAATTATACATCAGAGTTTAGTCTTTTTGTTTACACAATAACCTTATATAACTATCTCTCCATTTTGATGGAGTTCTGGACGGAATTTGTCCACTCATCATCTAATTGTGAATGTGAGTTGAGTACCCAAAATATTTGCTCCTCTTTCATCAGCTAGTGGCAAAATTATATTAACTGCCTATACACGTTGCATTTTAAACTGACAGACATAAATAACACCTAAAACCATCATAAATTAAACAACATAAAGCAGACTAATGATTGAAGTTCCTTCCCAGTGTTATCTATAAACCATCAATTACATCAAGTTATAGCAAAATTTTCATCTAGATTTTTTTGTCACTAATATAGCAAATAGAAGAAAGTGTCACAAGAAGATTTATGCCAGCTGATTTCTGTTTACTCAAGATTGAATAATAAATAAGCCATTGTCAAGGTTATAAAAGAGGGAACAAGCTCAGTAAGAGTTTAATCTGAGTCATTTACCTTCCACCTCCTCAAGAGACACAGGAATAGAATAGGCCTACAATTCACTAAAATTTTAGTAAGCAAACCAGAGGACAAAGTCATTATACTTGAGTTAAATGACGCTTACAGTGCTGGGATTGTTTATGCAACAAACCTTCCTACCAGCTTCTGAGAATCTTAACCAGCCCATCACCAATCTGAGAGGAAGAAATTGTGAATAGATACACTCGTACATAATAGCTTCAGAAAAATCGAAAGGATATACTCAAACATTGACTCGTTCAAGTTGTAAAATCTACCCTTTCCCAACCGGCACCTGCAAAAAAAGAACCTACTGTTCATTAAAGGAAACACAATAAATATAGCAATCTTAATAGTACTTACTTTAATAGCACAGAACTATCGTGGAGATATTCATGCAAAGGTAATTATATTTACGTGCGATTGATTGTCTAAATGACAAGAACACTAAGTTCTAATAGTATTATCCAAATAGCTATCAGTTTTTTGTTGTGGTACCATGACATTATGTGATAGCTTATAAAATATGAAAGACTTCAAATATCATAGTGATAAGTGACACTAATCAAAACAGAGTACGCATTTATCAAATATATCATTTTTAAGGAATGCAAATAAGTCACTACCACAATCCCTAAACCTTCAATCTGAATTTGTACAATATCTCACCACATTGAGATGATGACGACTGCACTTCAAAAGAATACAGATGTCATTGACAGCCTGATCAACAGCTGCTTGATCTGTAATGAAACAGAGGACAAAGAAACACACTAAATTCTAAATATAGAATCCAGAAAGTAAGGGTGAAAAACTTGCAATGATCTTGCTGAATATACTATTGTTCATGTTGTATTAAAAAAAATCACTCTGTATTTATTAAGACCATAATGTCTTAAAAAGATATTTAATCACACAAACAGAAGATTAAGAGTAAGTTTGAATATCAAAGGAAAAATGAATTAATTGCTTAGGTGTGACTTCAATATTTCATGCAAGTGTTGTAATTCCAAAACAATAATCCCATCTCTCAGCTATTAACCTGCAATTGGGCTCTATGAAAAAATTATTGTTAATACATCATTTAGATTTTTTTTGTAGTTCTGTTCAAGTGAAATTTTCTTTGATTTCCCTCTGTATACCACGCCTTTTTCAAAATAACTACCAGCCACATTTTTAACTTTGATTAATACTACTAGTCTTACAATAAAATGATTAAATTTATCTATCTTCTCTGAACATATGATTAAATGGAAAATTAGATTTTAGCAATTTCCCAAGTGTAATGTGAATATAGTAAATTCTTGTAATATAAGTTCCTTTAACCTCCAGAATTTTTTAAACTTTTGTGCATATTTGCATAAAGAAAGGGCAGTCCGGTGCAACAACTCCCACCATAAACATAAAAATTTGAGCCTCCAACACAAGTTTGCAACTTGATCATTCAGGTGAATAATCATTTACTAGATAAATCAAATTACTCTAAGCTATGATGAATGGTCAAACACTTGCATAACATCCAATATACTAAAGCTTTTAAAACAAAGTTCAGTGTCAATGTCATGTGGCATGTCCAATCCTTTGAAATTTTTTAATTTGTAATATTTGAGAACTTAAGCATATCACGTGATTGGCATGAACTAAGGGCAGTCCGATGCATGAAGCTTCTGCCATGTAGGGTCTTGGAGAAGGATCCATTGTACGCAGCCTTACCTGCTTTTTGTAAGAGGTTATTTCCAGGATTCGAACCCGTGACCTCTAGGTCAGACAACATTGGTCTAAGCCAACCCGTGACCACGATTGGAATGAACTATAACTCAAAAACTTTGTAGTGCTCAAAGTGAGTTCTTTAAGCTGTATAATACATCATAACAATAGTACAACATAATTCAGTATTTCTGCCTATGTAACATATTTCTATAAGAAAATCTATGTCAAAAATTTAACTTGAATGCAATATTTATCTGTATGATACCAGACAAAACAATAGTTTTCATTACAAAAAAATATTGTTTGGAAACTGATAGTCTTGATAATTGAGAAAATTTCATACCTAAGAATACCCCAGGGTACATGTAGTATATGTCTCTCTTTGATCCATGCTTGTTTTCTTGTAACAATTGTTGTATGATAAGAAGCACCGTAAGCAAGACATCTAATCACAGGGCACAAAATCTTCAACAGTTGTATTAACTAACCACATTTGATTATGAATAGAGATGAAAATTTTCCATTACCTAGTCTATATATGTGGCTTTCCTTCTCAATTGAAATTATTTCCTTACTATTGGGCAAGTCATAGCTACACGTGCTGCAATTTAGAGTGTCAAACAACATAACAGATATAAATATATAATGGGCTATATATATATATATAAAGTGTTGTAGTATCCTCCCTCAAGAAACAAAAATAAAAGGGAAAAGCATTGGCAGAAACACAACAATCCTTTTCCATCATTTGAATGAAGGGGGAAAAATTGTTAGAAAACCACTGTGGAGGAAAATGAATGAAGTGTTGGGTTGTAGTAAATTCTTTGAAGATAAGATGCAGGCTAAGTGTTGAGGGTATATATGTAATATGATAAAGTGTAGAGGTTTATGTTTAAAAGAAAATTTATTAATATAGCATAAGTTTAATCTTAATCCTATTCTCTTTCCAAATCTTCTTAGCCATATTGTTCTCTTAGAGCCTTCTATTATGTTCCAATCATTATGTTGGCCATCCTCCACTATTTCCCACATCCATATTTTCTCGTTTGCTCTCCACTTGCCTTAAAGAACATGCTCCTTTGTCTATTTAGTCTCATCTTATCCTCACATAATCCTCCACCATTACTAGAAAAAAGAGTATCGCCGATAAAATTTACCATCAGTAATAATATTTATCAACAGAAAATAAGTCGGGTGCTTTTACAATAACAAACACAAAATTCATTGGAGAAATAAATATTGTCGATACACAAATACATATAAGTATTATAAAATTAATATTTTAACAATAGTGAATATTTACCACTATAGTTACTATATTAAACATTTATATATCCATATCATGAAAATAAATATTTTTAATATAATATTTTTTAAGTATAATAATGAATTATTTAAAATACTTTTTTGACTGTTGCAATATTTAAATTTTGAGTTCTCAATATTAAATAATGTAAGAGGGAGAATTATAGAGAACATAGGCTCATTACAAAGGAAATATTCATACGCAAGTTCAATATAATGAAACACTACATAAAATATTTTAGTACATAAATAGCAATCAAGTCTTATCCCACTAAGGTGTTATTTTAGTACATAGTAACTCAAAAAATCTTCTCCATATATGCTTATAGAATGGTGACTGTCCTCATCTAAACCATGTTAGGCATTTGCATCATGAGATGGAGTCGTATTGTTCAACAAATTTATAAAACTCCCACCGATCTATCTGCTTACCATGGTAGCTAGTCGTTGTATCTTGATAAGTGCTGGATTCGGAGTCCTACTGATAAGGATGTGAATGATATGGCTGATATCCTAGATGAGGACGACATTGCTGTGAATCTGTGATGTCATAGAAGGAAAAGATATATATGGGGGATATAGGAGTCTCCCATTGTCTGTCTGCAAGGCAAACGTTATGTTCTTTACATAACTATATAGGATCTTTTTTGAAAAAGATATATACTGAAATCAATGGACCAAGATCACAAGAATGAAGGAGGGTGACAATAACTCATCCTATTTTCATATGATTGCAAACAAGCAAAGGATGAAGAAAGAACTTCATTGCTTCCGTTGGTCAACAAAGATAGAGTTCTTAAAAGAGGCTCAACTATGCAGGCATTAGAATTCTTAATAGAGGCTGTACTATGATGGCATTCACTGATCATTTTCAAGACAGGACAGATCGATGTTCTCCATCATTCTCCCTACCAAGGCATAGAACAACTTTATACTCAGAAGTCTTTTGTCTAAGATGAACTTCTAGACTTCCTTGTGGCCCTGTTCTCTAAAGCTGAGATACTAATAGCTATAAAAATAAGTAGGCGAGCTAGAAAACACAAGGCCAAATGGGTTCAGTATTGGTACTGTATTCTTGGAATTTATGTAAGAGGGATCTTCTAGTGTAATTTGATGATTTCATTCAAGTAGTACAGTTGGATCGCTTCAACCAATAATACATTTCCCTCCTACCTAAGTGCAGGGCGTGTGTAGGCAATTTCAGGCCTATTTCTTTGGAGTACCGTATTGTTAAACTCATATCAGACGTCCTGGCTCTCAGACTCAAAATTATTCTCTCTTCTTGTGTCGGACAGCAATAATCTAGGCCATGGTGGTATAGTTTCGCAGGTACTTTCATGTGTGCACAACCAGAAGGTACTTCAACTTAAAATCTTATATCTCATTTCAGAAATTATGGAACATTGACTTCAGAATAGACCGCAGAATGATCTAAAATGGAATAAACAGGAAGGGAATAGAAGAATACCATCTTTCCGAAAGATTCGAGCAGTAGTTGCGGTACCGGTCTAGGGCGACGGAAGGAGGTCGATCGTTGCTGAGATCATCAACGAGGGACTGCACAAAGCCTACAGAGGCGAACCAAACAACCAATCTGTAATAGATCAAAACAAAGAGAAAGATGGAAAGAGCGGAGATTCGCCGGCCTACCTTTGATTCGATGGAGCAGATCGGATGGGGTGGAACTCAAAGTTCTTCCTCCCGCCATTCTTCCCCACTTTTTCCTCGCGAATGGCGACGAAAAAGGCTCGTATCGCATAAGAAGGAGATCAGGGCTAATGACGGGCTCTGCGAATTTTAAGGTTTAGTTGAAGGCCCGGCCCAACTACACATGCTTACTCTTCTAGAATAACAAAAGTGCTCATCACAATTGAGAACGGTGGGCATAAGTCGATAAAGAGCTAAAGTGACACCTAAGAAACAATCGTTTACAAATTAACAAAAGCCACAAATATAGACCAAAATATCATAGCACTCTTTGAGAAAAAAATTATTCTACGATCATTATGTGACGGCAAATTCAAATTAAACTACTTAAATAGTTATTACGTTAAACTCCAGCTAGTGCGTTGGCTGATAATGATGTGCTTGAAACAAACACAAGAATGACGATCTTTTTCCTGTGGAAAAACAGTGCAAATATCGTTGTCTTGGGAACTCGGAAGTAAAGATTCAGTGGCGGAGAGCAAAGGGACGCATATCATCAACGTCCAATCAGTCGTTGAGCTGTGGGCGCAGCCTGTCCTTCCCACTCAATGAAAGGAAAGAGTAAGTTTCATAGCACAATGTCTTCTGATCTCAAAATTTCGTCTTGTAATAAACTGTCCAGTTTGGATCAGATCAGTGCCATGCTAGAATCAATCCTTTCGTTGGTAAATACCTTCCCCACCCTAGCTCTCGTGGGGAAGGCAGCCAAATGTATACCTTAATTTCTTAAACAAATATAATAAATTATCCAGTCTGGATCGATCGTATTGGCGTCATGCGAAAGCAATCATTTCACCAATAAAAACCTCCCCGTGGAGTTCGGTTGTGAGGAAGGCACTTCCGGCCGGGCGTCGATTCCTCATACAGTTGCTACTAAAAAACTAGTGAAGGCCACGAGGAGCAGCAATACTGTTTTCAGAAAACAATACGGAACTGGTAAACAGGCCATCAATGAGATTGAGGGAATCACCAACTGTAAGTAATGCAGCAGTCAACTGGCTACAGTTACCGTACGGCATGTTAAAGTTACTGCAGTGCAGACAGCAGGCGGGGAATGGCACTGTGTGATCGCCCCTGCAATGCATAGCAACGGAGAGACGGAGTTGTTGGCTTTGGTCTTTTTCCTAAGTTTTTTAAAATCTCTAAAAAATTTATGATATTTTAGCCTGCATTTATGCTGATACTTTCAATTCAATTTACAACACAATTTAGTCCTGATTTATAAAAATGCAAATTCAATTTGTAAAATTTATGATATTTTATCCTGCATTTATGCTTAAAATTGATTTTGCTGTATTTATAATAATTTAGTCCTCAATTTAATTTTAGCCAAACAAAATATACAAATTCGGCAAGTAAAAAAAAAGGGATAATTTAGTTATCAATTTTGAGATTTTTTTTAAAAAAAATATGACGTCCTTTTAAAGATTATATAAAAAAAAATTACCCTATTAATTTTTATCCATTTATGGTACCATCGAAGTGGTATCATATTGAATACCATCCATAATACGGTACAGAATGCAAATGGCCACCCGGTCCGGTTGGAAAGTTTTGAAAAGCGTACTTTCCAATTGGAGGTCCCGAACCGCTCGGAATACAACGTCTCGTCCACGAGAAGACCCAAGGCGGGGACCACCGTGACAGTAGTCAAACCTCAGAGGTCCCGCCGAGCCGCCCGTCTTTACGTTGCACTCGCGGGCGCAGCGGAGTCAGTGCAGTCCGACGACGTGGCCATGCCACGTCGTCGTTCGAGGGCCCCGTATAGCGCCCGAACTTGCGCTACCTGGCCGCCCCGGCGTCGCGAGCCAAGACAAACGCGCGTGGTTGTCGCGCTCCACGTAACCTCCACGCTCTGCCGCTGCCACATCCCCAACCTCCGCCACTCTATATATCCATCTCCCTTTCTCTCAGTCTTCTTCACTCCAAGGCCGCACCTTTCCTCCCCTCCATCTCTCTCTCTCTCTCTCTCTCTCTCTCTCTCTCTCTCTCGATTTGTGCTATTTGATGGCAGGGAAGAGAGAGGGCCCCCCTCCGGAGGGGAATGAGGAGGCGGAGAGGTGCCCGGTGGAAGAGGTGGCGCTGGTGGTGCCGGAGACGGACGACCCGACGATGCCGGTGATGACGTTCCGCGCGTGGTTCCTCGGCCTGACGTCCTGCTCCCTCCTCATATTCCTCAACACCTTCTTCACCTACCGCACGCAGCCGCTCACCATCTCGGCCATCCTCGTGCAGATCGCGGTGCTGCCCATCGGCCAGTTCATGGCCTCCGTGCTGCCCAATCGAGAGGTGAGGCTCTTCCCCGGTGGCTGGGGATTCAACCTCAACCCCGGCCCTTTCAACATCAAGGAGCACGTCATCATCACCGTCTTCGCCAACTGCGGCGTGTCCATCGGAGGAGGGGATGCCTACTCCATCGGCGCCATTACGGTGATGAAAGCCTACTACAAGCAGAGCTTGAGTTTCCTCTGCGCCCTTGTTATCGTGCTCACGACGCAGGTTACTACAAAATGAATGCCTCCTTTCCGTTTATTTCATTCTTTATTCTTCCCCCTTTATATCTGACCACCTTTTCTTAGATTTTAGCTTAAAATCTGCCATTTTTAGGCCAAATTTCCAACCTTTCTCTTCTCCATTTTTTGTGGATACGTGCCCTTTTCTCAAACGATTTTTTGCTTAGCAACATGAAATCCTTTCCCTTGTTCATTGCTTTCTGCAAGATTGCTTCTTGACGTATTAGCAAGCTATTAGCGTATTATCCACTAACTAATTCATCTAGATCTGAACTCATTTTGCATGTAATTTGTAGTTTCTTGCAGAAAGGACACATGCTTCTCTGGTTTTCTTGTCCATTCGTCGCCATTTGCTATAGACTCAGCTTAAATTTCCTATTGATCCACGAAATGTTGCAGCCTAATCTTCACTTTTTTCTATCAGTGTGTCTTTTTTTCTTGGTTTCATTGAAAAATCAACATCTAAGAGATGCCTGCCTCATTGGGGCCATACATGGTTTAAGTCTTTTGCTACCTTTTGTCTTTTATATTTGTTTGAGTCTTGAACTTTTACAAACAGAAGCATCTTTCTATTTTCTTCTCAAGGGAGAAATATAGAAACGCAATATCCAAGGCTCGTAACTAAACTAGGTTCTAGTTCTTTGATTATCTTGTTTTATTTGTCCACACGCATCCCAAGCTAAAATATCTGATGTTGGATGAATGACTAAATAAGACATAGTTGTCGTTTCCTTTGTTTAAATTTCCAAGAATATAAGTGAATAAACAATGTCGTCGTTTCATGTCGAGCATGACATCACGTTAGCTGATTTTTATGTATGGTTCATGAGTCTAGGTATTGGGTTATGGCTGGGCTGGGATGATGAGAAAGTATCTGGTGGAGCCAGCTGATATGTGGTGGCCTTCTAACCTTGCTCAGGTCTCCCTCTTCAGGTATGGTTCCTTTCAATCTTCCACAGCAAGCTAATTGTCTGTTTTGAGAGTGCTGTGCAGAAAGTGGGATAGAATGGTTGCACCTATCTGCATCAATCTCAATCATTTTGCAGGAACAGTGAAAACTTTTTCTAAGCTAAAACTACTAACTTTATGAAAACCAAGTCAGACTTATTCTTGTAGTTTATTAGAGGGAAAAAAAGTGTTTAGAAGTCCCTTTTAGAAGGCTATAGTTCCTTTTTAGATTGCTCAATCTTCTTTCTCAGGATTGAATGCTTAAGATGCTTTTCTATTTACATGGATGGTTGGCATTCAACATGCAAAATTCAAAGTTACAAAATATTTCTGAATTTTTGAACAGATTGGATTCTTGTTCTTTCAAGCCTTTAGATGCCTATGAACTTTACTTATTCTTTGACTGGCATTGCAGAGCTTTACATGAGAAGGATGAGAAATCGAAAGGCCTAAGCCGGATGAACTTCTTTCTCATATTCTTCATTGCCAGCTTTGCCTACTACATTTTTCCTGGCTACCTCTTACCAATATTGACCTTCTTCTCATGGATGTGTTGGATATGGCCTCATAGTATCACTGCACAGCAGATTGGATCGGCGTACCATGGGCTTGGGGTTGGTGCATTTACACTCGATTGGGCAGGGATCTCGGCGTACCATGGGAGTCCTCTAGTGACTCCATGGTTTTCCATCCTCAATGTGGCTGTTGGATTCATTATGTTTATCTACATAATAGTCCCTCTGTGCTACTGGAAATTTAACACATTCGATGCGCAGAAGTTTCCAATATTCTCCAATCAGCTCTTCACTACAACAGGCCAGAAATATGACACTACCAAGATATTGACACCGAATTTCGATCTGAATGTCGCTGCATATGAGAGTTACGGAAAGCTCTATCTTAGTCCTCTTTTTGCACTCTCGATAGGATCAGGATTTGCAAGATTCACAGCGACCATTACCCATGTTCTTCTCTTCCATGGAAGGTGCTCAATAGCTAAAATTTATTCGTGATAAATGCTAATGATCAATACATATTTTATTGGCTCCAAAGCGATTAAAGCTAACCTATTGTATAGGAACACTTCTTAAACCATGAACTCTTTCTCTCTGTGCAGTGACATCTGGAGGCAAAGCAAGTCAGCAATGAACTCAGCAAACTTGGATATCCATGCTAAACTGATGAGGAAATACAAGCAAGTACCTCAGTGGTGGTTCCTCATTCTACTACTAGGAAGCATTGTATTATCGCTAATGATGTCCTTCATTTGGAAACAAGAGGTGCAGCTTCCATGGTGGGGCATGATATTTGCTTTTGGTTTGGCTTGGCTCGTTACACTTCCCATTGGAGTAATTCAAGCAACCACAAATCAGGTAAAGAAAACTTCGCACGACATTAAGAATTGTGTACATGATGTACATTTCTTTAAATAGCTGATCAAGGCATTGACAGTCACCGTTTGCATAATTGCTTACAGCAACCTGGATATGATATCATAGCCCAGTATATGATCGGGTATGTCCTTCCTGGAAAACCGATTGCTAATCTTCTGTTCAAGATCTATGGGAGAATCAGCACTATCCATGCCCTTTCATTCCTTGCTGATCTGAAGCTTGGCCATTATATGAAGATTCCACCTCGGTGTATGTACACTGCTCAGGTGACTTAAATTCTCCATTCTTATTGTTGGTTCTTTCACTGAATGAACAAGGTTGAATGATTATGATTGTTACGAGGCTCAATCTTTTCCTCTCAGCTTGTCGGAACTCTTGTTTCTGGAGTCTTGAACCTTGCAGTGGCGTGGTGGATGCTTGAAAACATTACGAATATCTGTGATGTTGAATCTCTACATCCTGACAGTCCATGGACTTGCCCCAAGTATAGAGTTACCTTCGATGCTTCGGTCATATGGGGTCTCATAGGCCCCGGTCGCCTCTTTGGGCATGGCGGGCTTTACCGGAATTTGGTGTGGTTGTTCCTTATCGGAGCTTTCTTGCCGGTTCCGATATGGATATTAAGCAAAATGTACCCAGACAAGAAGTGGATCCCGCTCATCAACATTCCTGTCATATCTTATGGTTTTGCTGGTATGCCACCTGCAACGCCAACCAACATAGCTAGCTGGCTCATGACCGGAACTATCTTCAACTACTTTGTTTTCCGATATCGAAAGGGCTGGTGGCAGAGGTACAACTATGTGTTATCTGCAGCTCTGGATGCCGGCACGGCATTCATGGGGGTGCTATTGTTCTTTGCCCTCCAGAATGAGGGTCACAACCTGAACTGGTGGGGCACAGAACTTGATCACTGCCCGCTGGCAACATGTCCAACTGCACCGGGAATATCAGTCAAAGGATGCCCAGTCTTCTAAGAATAAATTTAAGCTCAAAGAAGCCTTTGGTAGACGATAACTCCTCCGAGATCATAGAGTGAGCAAATTCGGACATTGGAGATGATGATTCACGAAGTTGAAGAATGCGAACGCACACTTGTAAGGCTTCAGATAAATGATTCCTTGGTGTTTTTCTCACTTTAAATTTGCAGGATGATGAACGATTTAGACACCTCTGTTTAAAAGTGATTATTGGTGTGAAGTGAAAGATGTTAGTTTACCTAGTTACTCATGTGTTAATGAGGTTTCCGATTTGTATGAAGTGAATGAGGTTTGAACTTTGTGTTAATCATGTGGTAAAAGGTACCTTGGTTACCTCAACGTCCCTGCCAATTTATTCTTGGACCAATACGAATGAGATAAATCAAGGGTAACTATTGTAAATGGTTAAGACATAGGACATATATGCTAGGACACGTCGAGTTACAATCTCAAGATCTCATATGACAATCTCTTATGCTAAGCTTAACCACCGCTCAGAGGGACAACTTTGTGTTAATCAAGTTTAAAGCATTTTGGTCTTCTGATTCTGATTGATTAACGTTTACCGTCCACATCTTCCTGGACCATTTGATTCTAGGCGTATCATTTACTTTTTACTGATATCATGGAAGAAAATACATATTTAGACACGTCAAATTTCAACCTACGATGTTAAATGGCAACTCAATAATTTAGCTATCGCATAAGGGGATTTAGTTTGCTTATTTTAAGCCCCGGGGCATATGAGCAGATTTGTAAAATTATTTTACTTATTTAAAAATATTTTGATATTTTAATTCATCTAATATTTTGATTAAAAATATTTCAAAATTAAGGCTAGATTCGATCTACAATCCGAATATATTCTTGGATTGATAAAAAAAACACAATTAATAATTTTAATAGAAAAGTTCAAGATTATTCTGTAAAATGTGTTTATTAAAATTGTTTAAAAAATATTTTTAAAAATACCAATGTGGCCTAGCCTATTTGATTAAGGCGGAGGCCCTGAGACCTAATAGTCTCAAGTTTGATTTCTGCTGCGTGTGGGTTGCTTTCTTAATTTATTTAGATAGATTTAGTTAGTTTTTTTTTTCTCGAGATAAACACGTCTTAAATTCAAACTCAAGACAGTTCTGTTCAACATACTCATCACAAATTAGGTGAGAATTTGGATAAACTTAAATAAAAAAAGATTTTTTTTATTAACAATAAATCCATCTTCAAATTAATTCTGCCTTTTTATTTTCCAATTAAATTGACCTTTAATTAGTTTTGAAAATTAGAAAATGAAAAAAATGGTCTTACCAACTTTTGTTTCCTTCTTTTTTACACACCACACGCCGACCCACATCTCACCCCTTTCCTTCCTCTCCCTTCCTCTCTTTATATGTCCTTCGCTCTCCATCATGTGCTCTCTCTTCATCCTCCTCCTTCTCTTTGGATAGCCAGATAGATTTTTATATAATTATAAACATATATATATCGGATTGGATTGGATTGGATTGGATGTGAACAACAGCTCCACCTCCACCACCCTTTCTTCTGCTTCCCTTCTCGATCTCCCGTTGGATGAGTTGGGCGGAAACGGTGGAAGAAAAAGCGAGCATTAAAGCCAACGATTCCCTCTTTTATTTCTTTCTTTGTTTACGGTTGTTGTCGATCGGTTGATCCAGGAGGGAGAGCAGAGAGAAGGAGGAGATTGTCCGGTTGGCGATCGCGATCTTCTTCTTGTTGAACAGCGCGATGCCGTCTCGCAGATCTTAGACGAGCCCCTCCGATCCCTTTCTCGCCTTCGCATCTGACGCGCCAGCTTCAGATCGGTGAGTTGCGATTTCTTCTTCGTTTTTTTTTTAGTTTTTTTGTTTGCCTGATTGGAGAACCTGAATCCAATCAGGTATGTGTGATTTTTTTTGTTCCTGTGGATTTGGTGCTGTTTCATCCGCGGCGTTGTATTTTGATTTGTCCGGTCTGATTTGATCGAGCGTCGATCTAGAGCTTTCTTCGATGGCTGTTTTTGGGCCAGATCTACGTCATGGGTAACGTGTTTACCTTACTCTTCTCATGAATCTCATCGAAGCTACCGGATTTTTCGGGAACTGGGGGAGTCTCCGAACTGTTGTTCGAGTCCGATTCGATCTAATTCGCATCGATAACCTACTTCAAAGTGATTTTTTAATCACTGTTTCATTCGATTGAGGGGACATTATGTTGATCTTTTTCGTGTTTGTTTATAATTGATGAAATTGGGTTTCATTGATAGCAACTTTTTACAATCGAAGCTTAAAAACATTTAATTTGCAGAAAAGAGAATGCAGATGGATCTTGGGAAGCTGTTCATTGGCGGGATTTCGTGGGACACTAATGAGGACAGACTCCGGGAGTACTTCAAAAACTACGGTGAGGTCGTGGAGGCTGTGATCATGAAGGACCGGAACACTGGCCGTGCTCGTGGTTTTGGATTCATTGTGTTTTCAGACCCAGCAGTGGCTGAGCGAGTTGTCATGGAAAAACACATGATCGATGGCAGGATGGTAATTGTCTATTTTCAGGGATTAATATGTATAAGCATCCATGTAAATCTACATGTCAAATATCCTTTATTCCTTGCATATGATGTGAAATTATTATGGGCTGTAAATACAGTTTGTTGGATTTGGTTTCAGACAAACCCTATTAAACCGGCACATTGTTACAGAATTGATTATATTGACTATTTAGTCGGTCAATTTCTCAGGTTGAGGCTAAGAAGGCTGTTCCAAGGGATGACCAACAGATCCTTAATCGAAGCGCCAGTAGTGTCCATGGCTCTCCAGGTTCTGGTCGTACCAAGAAAATATTTGTTGGTGGCTTGCCATCTACAATAACAGAGAGTGAATTCAAGAAGTACTTTGATCAGTTTGGATCAATTACTGATGTTGTAGTGATGTACGATCACAACACCCAGAGACCTAGGGGATTTGGTTTCATCACCTATGACTCAGAGGATGCGGTGAATAAGGTGCTTTATAAAAGCTTTCATGAGTTGAATGGTAAGACCGTTGAGGTCAAAAGAGCTGTTCCTAAAGAACCCTCCCCTGGTCCCAATATGCGCTCTCCTGTTGGCGCATATAACTATGGCCTTAATAGAGCAAACAACCTTCTTAATGGCTATACTCAGGGATACAATCCAAGCTCATTTGGTGGATATGGAATGAGGATGGATAGTAGATTAGGCCTTCCTAGTAGTGCTAGAAATACCTTCCCATCATACAATCCTAGTCTTGGTATGGGAATGAATTTTGAACCGAGTTTGATCCCGAGCATTGGAGGGAATTCCAGTTTTGACAACAATATTGGGTATGGACGCGGTCTGAGCCCTTATTACAGCGGAAACTCGCCTAGGTTCAACAGCCCGATTGGTTATGGTGGTGGCAGTGCAAACACTAATTCATTTTTTAGCTCAATGGCTCGTAATGCATGGGACACTGGCAGCCTTAATTATACTACGAATTCTGCAACTTCCAATGCCTATATGGCTCATGGCAATGGAAATCTTGGCGGATTTGGAAGTAATAGTTTAAATTGGGGTAGCATTGCTCCCATCTCATCTCAGGTTGGGGGGAACACTTCAAGCTATACCAGTGGGAGTCTTAGTTATGGAGGCGTGGACAACAATTTTGACCTAATCAATGGGGGGTTTGGAAGGAACAATGGTCCTACTGCTTTGAAAGCTTCCCGTGTTGGATCAAATGGTGGATTTGAAGAAACCTATCCAGAACTCTATGGTGGCAGTTCAGTTTATGGAGACCCAACTTGGCGGTCCTCGTCTCCTGAATTTGGAGGTTCTGGTTCATTTGGTTATGCGCTTGATAATGTGCCTTCAGATATCATAGGCAAGGGCTCTTCAGGTTTCATGGGTGATTATAGCATTACCAATAGACAACCAGATAGAGGTAACTTTTTCAACTCTAGTCATTTTACTTTTGTATAAGCTTTTTTCGTTGTACAATCATGATATAGCCAAAAGCTTCAGGATAAATATTAAATTGTCAATTTGTGATATCATTACTGAAAAACACTTTGCTAATAATTAATATTTCGATGCACACTGTGTTTCAATTCTTCATCCTTAGGTTGATTAGTTATGTACATTAGATGTGGATTACATAATGATCTTCTTCGTCTTGATGATGGTTATAATCAAAATTGCTACTTATTTTTTCAAGCAGATGTATTAATACATGCACCAATGTGCTTATAAATGGATATAAGACCAATCTCATTTCCTACTACATTCTTCTATGGATATTATAGAATTTGTGGTGCTTATTGACCATTTCATGGTATCATGGAACATACATAATTAACATTCAAAATCACCAAACAACAAACCTTTTTTGGCATATCATTATATGATATGAAATGTCACAAACCCATTTTACATTCAGATTTTGTGGGCCAGTTAGCTATAAATATTCTAACAATTTCAGCCATCTTACTAACATGTTTTGGCCTATCAAACCTGGATAATTGTTTTCTTCGGTTGTCTATTATATGATATGATCAATCAACAAACCCACTATCTAGATTACATTCAGGTTTTATGGATCAGTTATCATTATGGTAGAATGAGGGGTCCTCACGGAGTCACAGGATGACCAGTTGGCTAGAGGGTGGCGGTTGGCTCTAAACTCATGCCATAATTTACCTCCCTTCACATGACCTGAGACGGGATGGGAGGGGCATTGGGGTTTTGCTACAATTATGGTAGAATGAGGATTGAAACAACATAGGCCATAACTACATTTCAAACAGTTGCCTTGTCACAATTCAAGCTCCAAAATTATATAACTCAGATAGTGGACAAATGAAAAGTAGATAGAGTAATCCCTCATTATCCTTGAGGCATACATTATCGTTGACACATAACCTTATGGTAATGTATATAACATTGAAAAATAATCCCTCATTAACCTGCCACTCCATTTTGTGCATCTGGTATGCTTGGCCTTATGCGGACCTGGGCATATGTGGCATGTTTTCCAAATATCTGCATTAACTGACTCATTGGTATCTTTGGGATGTTCTTACTCCTGAATATTCACAATGATTGTTTATGATTGCACTTTTTTATGTTTATAATCCCAGTTGTTAAAAGCACCAGAAGAATCATTTGCTTTCAAATACTAGCTATCTTGTTGTGGTCCTTAGCATGATGCTGATATGTGCAATGCATTTTGTTTGCCTAGATCAGCGCTTTCGAAACTAGAAGTCTTTTCTTTTATAATTCTACAGTATTCCTTCAGACTTAATATTCAGAGTTTTGTATCTTCAAACTTCACAATAATGGACTCATTGTTTCACCTCTTCCTACTGACCTTGTCCACTTAAAGATTTTCAAATTTTAATAAAAAAGCATTCTTGCATGTCACAATTATAAGTTTCAGCTTCTGAATGAAAAGGACATCCTTTAACAACTCTACCTTCTTCTCTAAGCTTTCTGCAACTAAAAGAAGTTAGTGCTGCATTAAATTAGCATAGGATAATCATTTTTGTTAAGCTAGCCCTCCTCATCCAAGAAGTCATATTCTAGCTACCTTGCCCCCACGGGCATAGCTGAGATGGTAAATGGATGGTTGATTGTTACATGAGGTCTTGGGTTCAAATCTCGGGGCAATAGGTCTTGGGGACTTCTTGGTTCTTCATGCTATTGTTCTACCTAATTATTCGGATTGTCATATGCATTTATGATATCTATGTTAGGAGATAATTTACACGGAACAAACAAAATCTAGATTTGCATATTTCATGGCTTATTCCTTTCAAACATCATGTGGAGTGGATGGGAACATTTGCGTTACATTATCCCTTCTTGAATTTAATAATTCTTGATCATTAAAAAAATAACTTTGTTTTATTGTGCCACTTGGAGCTCCAGTTTTGTTTGGATTATCAACTTTACTCCACAAAATACCAAGATTTAGAGTAAGCAATTATGTTATTCAGATACAGGTTAAATATCCGACTTGAGTATAGATTTCCTTGTCCACCTCATTTTAAAAGTGGTCAATGGAGGTACTTTGTGTTTGACACAGTTTGGAGGGTTGATCAGGAATCCATATATCTAAGTTTCACTAAATGTTGAATGGTGTTCCCTACTTCCATAGTTCCAATATGAAGCTTTATATGAAGTGACATAGAACGAAAAATGTGCTTCAAAAGAAATTTAAGAGCCGTCATATGGTTCAAGGGGCTACTGTTTAAAGGACATGGACAATGCTTCTTGCAAATGTAGAAACTTTTGACTTTAATTGTGCAATCTTTAACAAATTACTTGTATGCAACTTAAGCTCATACCTGCCTTCTTTGGGTATGTTTCAACTAAAGTTTTTCTTCTGTTTTTCTCAGTTATTACGTGTCAATATGAGACACTCAAGCTAATTGCATGTGTAGCAGAGTGCTTTTTCTTCTTCTTCATATCTTCGCTGTTACAAAATTGTCAAAGGAGTTAGAACTTGGTTTTTAGTCAGCACAGTAAAAGCATTTCCTCTATTATTTTTCTTATACTTTTCTTATTTTTCAGGGATTGCTACTTAAAACAATATTCTCCAAGGATCAAGACCATTAATAGATGAACAATCATGCAGTCGGATGCATGACTTTGAATTTTACATGTCTCATAAATTGTGTCAATTAGTTAATTTTATAGTGCTAATCAGGGGCTAATCAGGGCAGCGCTCAAAAAAAAAAAAAAGATTCAGAGGATTCAAAATAAAGAATATTGTGTTAAGGTTTTCAATTCAAGTTTCGTTCCACTTGCCAAGTAGGTTTTGGTTCAGTGTTTGTTTGAGATGTAATCTTACTGCGGGATGCATTCAGAATCTTTCAGGTTTATGCAACTGTTGTTGCAAATAGACCAAGTAATCCTTCTGGAACAAAGGAAAACAACAAACTATTGTAACACCTGGCAAAAATGATGCTTCATTGCTGTCAGGCTTCATTTTTCTTTTCTTTTCTTTTTCAATTTGTATGTCGTTTGAGATGTACCAAGGATTTGCTTTGTTAGCTTCGAGAATTTACAGGGTTACTTCCTGTTCCCAAAATAACTGTTACATATTGTGACTCATTTCTAAAATATAGAGGTTCATTGGCCATATTCATGTGTATGGTTCAAATTCGTTCGCTTTTTTGTTGTTTATAAAAAATAATGTTATGGTTTTTTTTCAGGTCTTGATGGCGATTTTTTTTTTTCTCAAATATGAAAAGGTGTTTAATGGTGACTGGGTAGGTTTCACGGGTGCTTTGGGTGTTCTTTTCCTGTTGGTCCTAGAGTTGACCACGTCTTCCCATTTGCCTTTTGGTTATTTCAAAGTAGATATTCATGGGCCACTTTATGCATGCTAATGTGCTGCCTTAGCACTCAACCTTTGCTTGTCGTCTGTTATTCCTTCATTAATAAAATCAAATGTAATTTCGTGGAGATTTATACTATTCAATTAATCAGTTGTGTTTTTGGTTGGCTTTGGCATCTTGCCAGTTTCCTCTTTTCTTTTCTTCTTTTCCATTTTTTTCCCTTTTGGATGGACCGTTCTTTTTATTGAATAAAAGTAGATCGAACAGTCTAATTGACTAGGTTTCTGAGTATGACTCTTTTGCCTGTGTAGTTTAACTTTTTTTTAAAAAAAAACGTTTTTTCAGTCATCACGGTAAAGTTATTCACAAATATTACTTACAAGTTTATTTTCCATTTTCAAAATGTTCTTCGAATATCATTCCTGTTTGTCTGTTAAAATATTTCTCCTCTCATATTTAATCTGAATCCTTAGGAATAAGGCACAAACAGGCTGTTCCAATTGTTTGAGCATCTTCCATTTTCCTTTTTTTCAACAAAAAGTGAGAGAATCCTATCCAACTCAACATGCTTACCATCAGAGATATATGGCGTTAAACAATTCCATCAAAGGTCGAAACCTTATCCTTCATTGCTATCTTGCTGGGTCATATCATGAACATCAAACATTAAAGTAGACCTATTCTCCATCAAACATGTTCAGGTCAACATGGAAAGCCATTCTCAAGCTTCTAGTTGCATGTCGTCCACGCTAAGAGGCCTAGTGAAAGAGTTAGCAAGTTGGCCATTTGAATGCAAATGAACTACCTCGAGTAAGTTGTTTTGGAGCAGGAACAAAATGATCTTCCACTTTCATATGCTTGATTGTACTATGAAACACCAGATTTTGATACAAATATGTGGCGTTTGACATTGACATAATAGAGTATTGAACGATTGTTTAGAGGTTGATGAAGTTCGTAAAGTAGATTTTCAACTCAATTGACTTCAACAATAATTTAGTTTCATTGGAGGTGTTCCGGCGAAGAACTACGTGGACGATCGGAGTCGAAGAGGCAGCTGAAGGAGATGACGTGAAGGACGACGAGGGAAAGAGAGTAGGGGCCCTCCGAGATTAACACGAGCATTAAAGAAATCCACCGGAAGAATTAACGCGCAAACCCCTCCGACGCTCAAGTTAGGAAGAGAAGTAGTTGTGTGCGAGAAGGAAAGCTTGGAAGAAGAAGATTACCTAGGGTTTCTTG
>JBBPFQ010000084.1:1482586-1492655 GCA_037974815.1 Kaempferia elegans
ACGTTCCTTATCCCCGCCTCTTCTCATTTCCATCCATCCCCCTTTGCAGTTTGTTCCCTGCTTCTTCCCCTTTTCGCCGGTACTCTCCAATGGCTCTCCGATCCCTTTCTTCTTTCCGGTTAGTTTACCCTAGCCTCAGCGCTCTTCGCCCCCCTCCGTCAAGATCCCATTCCGTCAGAACACCAGGTTCTTCCTCTTTTCCCCCAATGTCTCTCTCTTCGATTTCACTGCACTAACTTATAGTTTATTAGTGAACTATCATTTAGTTACATTACTATAGCCAATACAACTTAACAGAAAAAAAATTGTAAATAGGTAGAGATTGCAGCTTATGGTTAGCACATGAGTGTAGCCTTGTAGTTCAGTAACCAAGCCTAAGGTCCATGAATGAGTTATAATCAAAATATTAATAGACAAAAATGTTTTTTTTTTCATGTGTAGTCGTGGCTGGTGGTCAAAAGGTTTTATCCTCGGTCTTCTACTAAGATATGCTCAGGATCTTATAGAATCTTAACCTCGAAATGTTTTTGTTATCCTATTACTTTTCACAATTGTTCAGGTTGAATAGATTAACATTTGTTTTTCTAGATTTATTTTATATGTTTTTTATTACTTTTTGGCAAAAATCCTTACAGGCATTGCTTGCCAAAGTAGTCAGTTGCTATGTGGAAACAAGTAATACATTTTGTTGTAAGAGGTATGACCATACATTAACTTCATCTCACTAAGAATAGATATAATGTATCCAATAGAATGCAAATATCAGCGGGATCGCTGTTTTTTTTTGGATCTAACTAGTCTTTTTTCCCTTTGGAGGGTGCCACCATAGGTATGGTCTTCAAACTTAATGTTACTAATCTTAAGTGGATGTTTACTTGTCTAGTACTAAACATCTTTTCAATATTATTTCCTTGAAAAATTATAATTTGGAGCTAGTCCATCGTTTTCCGTAGACAACCCTGAAATTTACAATGTTTGTCACTTATTTTGTCAGATACTCAAATAAGCTACATATAAGAAAAATGTAATAGAGTTTTGGTAGGTTGTTGTTATTGGTTGTTAGACTGATATTTAGTCTCATTGGCCACATTCAATTTAATGCAAAGACCAACCAACCTTTAACTTTTGCATCCAGTTTAAACTTTTCCTCTTCTTGCCGTAGAGTGTGTAGAAGATTGGGCATGTGCCTTGTCTGATTTCTCTTTTTTCAGTGAGTTTAAAATTATTTACACCCCTTATCTAAGACTAAAAGGAGGCTTCAAGAGGTATTCTTTACCCACAAGTCGCATCTGTTACTATTAATTTGCATTAAATTTATTATATTTATGTTCTCAACTGCCAAGTCTTTTTGGAAAAGCTTGTTTTTTTTCCTAACACTAGCACATTTGACTTCTTAAACCATTTTAATTCTTGAATTTCTATTGCCTCTTGTAGATTATATTATATATGACCTAAAAAACTTGGTGCAAATGATCATTTTTAATTTGTTATTAAAGGAAATTTGAAGTGGCCCTAAAGATCATGAGTGTAAGGACGGGAAGAGATTCATAAGTTCAGAGTGTAGAGTCTCTTAGATCCTACAATTTAATTAAAGATTTTAGAATTATATTTGACATTAATAATTTATTAATCTGTAAATTCTATGTGAACATTTTTAACACTATCTGTCTAATAATATGAAACATTATTAAAAATAATCATATAGTATAAAATATAGTACAATTCTTAGTGTTTCATATTTATATACCGAATAAATGATGAGTGATAATTATAAGATGAATAATAATGACAATAATTAAAAAACTCCTACTTGGGAGCCAAAAAGTTTTATTTAATTGAAAATTTTCTCAAGTAATAATGACATGATTTTTTTTACATATATATCAATAGTAAAAATTTCTAATTATTAGAGTTATTATTCCCTAGGTAGTCAGTCCTCTCTACCTTGATATAGTTTACCATTATTGTTCTTTTTACTTCTGCACCCCTTATGTTGGTATATCTATGCTTGTATCCTATATATTTATAAGTTAGCCCACAACATTCTTCCTTAAGCTGGTTCAAAAATATAAAGATATCTTAGCTTGTTATAAATATAGTTAATTGTAGAATCTCTTAAAGACTTAGTGAGAAAATCAGGTCATTGTTCATTGGACTAATAAAAGAAGTGTGCATTTTCTTGGATTGCATTTTTGCTCGGACAGAGTGATTATTAATCTCAATATTTTTTTATCTTCTCATAGAAGATAGAATTAGAAGAAATTTGTACAATAGCATGATTATCCTAGTTTAATTCATTGGTGCACTTAGAATATTGCCTAGCTCAATCATTAACTATGTGAACACCTCATGTAAAAGCATAACTTTGTATTCTCTCTACTAGATCTGGGTGCAAAAGTTTGCTTCTTGTTCTTTGAAGATATCAAGTTCTCTCCAAGGAAGAACAATACCTTGATATGGTTATCCTATGAGTTGAATAATGAATATCCTACCCAATCAGTCTTGGTATACCCTTCAATATGTAGACAACCTCCGTCAAGATATAGGAGATCCTTTCTTGGATCATTCTTGAGATATCTTAGAATTCATAAACCTGTTTTCTAATGGTTGCGACATGGAGCCTTAAAGAGTTAACTAATTACATTTACAACGAATGAAATATCAACTGTGGTGATTGTAGGGAAGTTTTAGCTTTCCAACTAATCTCCTATATTTCCTTTGATCAAATAACCACTCCCCTTATTCGAACATCAATTTGACATTAGGATCTGTGGGAGTTTCGATCATCAACTGGCTTTGCTCCTAATATACCAGCCTCCTCAAGTATGTTAGACATATATTTCCCCTAAATGATATAAATCTCTCCTTTACCAAGAAACCGTATGCTAAGAAAGTACTTCAGGTTCTTAAGAATTTTAGTTTGGAAGTGTAGACTTCTTCACTTTACCTAGAGATGTTTGCTCTTTGCTTAAGATGAGAGATTAATCAAACAAGTATACCTAAAGAATGTGGTGGGAGTAAAAAAGAGCATTACGAGGAAAAGGAATTGTGAAGAGGATTTGACTATGAACCACAAAACAAGACATGCAATTTATAAGGTGACATGTATGGACTTCTATATGAAGTAATAGAGAGCTGTGTATCATCAATAAGATGTTTATTTTTCCTCTCAACACCACCATTTTGTTAAGTTGTATGATAACATGAAGATTGTTGGAGGAGATCTTGGTTATAGAGAAAGGATTGAAAAACATGAGAGAAATAGAGAGTAAGGATTAAAAAACATGAGAGAAATATTCCTTAGTTAGAATGCTCTTTGAATAAGAAGAGTGAGTAGTCATTAATGAAGATAACAAAATATTTGGCTAAGCTTTGAGTTGACACAAACCAAAACTCTCAAACATCAAAATGACTTAGGAAAAGGGTGTAAAAGTGTATTTATGGATACCTGGAGGAAAGGAAGATCAAACATTGACAAAACTTGCATTTAAGATTTTGAACATTGGTAAACTAGGAACCATCTACTGGAAGTTCTAGAGGCTAGGAAGTACTAAACAACTATGTATTTAAAGTGGAGAGAGGTCAATAAGGTCAGATGAATGTGGAACTATAATGAAGTGATACAATCCTTAAGACTCTGAAGTCTTAACCTATACCATGTACTCCTAGTTTGTAAATTCTAATTGGAAACGAAATCAAGAATAAATGTTCAGAACAATTTATCAACTTATTAAGTTTTCTAACAGGTAGTAGATTTTAATGTTATTTAAGATCTGGAGAACCAAGAAAGTGCTAAAGACGATGCAGGCGTGATGTTGGCAACTCCCTGGATAGATGAGAGTTCATCTGCTAGAGTGAGTGACACTCATAAGATGAGATGTAGATATAAGATCAGACAGAAGAGAGATATTAGCAGACATATGCTTAGAAGCTATATAATCCAACATTTTGACCCATCAATGTTTGTAATAAAAATTAAAAAGTGATAGAAGCATCATCATCAGTTAGAGGTGACATGGACAAAGTTGACACGTTCTGAGATCTAGTAATCTGCCACTTGAGAAAACATAGATACTTCTTAATTGGTATATTAATGGTTGGTCTATAGGTAAGAGTATCATGCTTAAGAATGCACTTAGATTGATCCATTCCTCAAGGGGTCACTTGAGAATGAAACTTGAAGAAACAAACAACAACCATCCGAACTTGGCAATCAGAAAGTTTCAACAGAACTAAAAGATCAGCTGGAAATCTGACACAAAAACAGATCCATTTCCATTGATTTTGGAGGTCTGAAGCAGAGCTGAAATAGGTTCAGATCTCGAGATGCAAAATTGCTGGATTGTTCTGCTGAATTCTAGAAAAAGTGGAACATATTGAATTGGGGAATGTTAGCTCCCTAACTTCGTGGCACGGCTGGACATGAGGAGTAGGCGCTGCTCCTTCGATCTAGCCTACCGGGCATGTGCGTAGGGCGCGCAACATGCTAAGTAGCGAAGCGGCAATGCACGAGGCATTGCTTAAGCCCAAGTCTTGCAGGAGGAAGACTTGGCAAATATTCGAGTTGGCATGGGCGCAAGCCATGCCAAGTAGTCATGAAGATGCGGCAATGCGTGGGGCATTGCCCAAGTCCAAGTCTTGCACGAGGAAGACTTGGCAAACATCTGAGCCGGGCATGTGGCGAGGAATGCTAAGCAATGGCGAGGATCCGGCAATGCGCGAGGCACTGTCTAAGCCCAAGGCTTGCAGGAGGTGAGACTTGGCAAACCAACGACGTGATATGCGCACAAGCATGCCAAGCAATGAAGTGACAGTGTGGGGTTGTCCAAAGCCCAAGTCTTGCAGAAGAAACCAAATCAAACTAGATTTATTTTACCTAATCTAATTTAATTATTTATTAAAATCAGATTAAATATAATTAAAATTATGTCAAATCAAAGTTATTAACTAATTTAATTTATTTATTAAAACAAATTAGATTGATCGTAAAGTACCTCTGAAATTTAAATAGAAGCTCTATATGACGGTTAGTCCTGCTATATTATATGAAACTGAATGTTGCAGAAGATGGGAGTTGTAGATATGAGGATGTTAATGTGGATGTGTGGACATATGAGGATGAACTCAATAAGAAATAAAAATATGAGAGAGAGTCGAGATTGCATCTATTCATGAAAACTCCAAGAGACACGTTTAAGATTGTAGACATGTACTTAGACGACCATAAATGCTATAGTTAGACGATGTGAAACTATGAGAAATATACAAATCAAACGAGGAAGACCAAAAAATGATTTGCTTAGTAATAATAAAATAAGATAAGAAAACCCAATAACGTAGAAGGATCTATGTAGCCGACCTCACCTAGTGGGATAAGACTTGGTGGTTGTTGTTGTATTAAAACAAATTAGATTAAATTTAATTGAATAAGAATAATCAAATTTATTTTAACTAATTTTATTTTAGTCAAAATCCTATTTAATCAAATCAAATTTAACATCATGAAAATCATATTTAATTTAATTAAATCTGATTTGATCAAAATCCAATTTAGCTAGTCATATCACTTTTTTTTTAAAAAAAATCAAATTGAATTAAATCTGACTTTAAAGTAGATTCAAATCAAATCAAATCAATTTAATTTCATATATTTAACTAAAATCAGGCTAATCAACTTTAATTTAATTAATTCTGATTGAGTTTTGTTAAAATCAAGAACCAAATATACTTCCTATCTTTTTTTTTTTAAAAATTCTCTAGTATCAATATATAGTATTAATATTTCTTGAAAAATAAGTTGCATTATTCTTAGATTTTCTTTAATATCTTTTGTTTTCTTATTCATTAAACATTTTTTTTGTTCCTTTCGTCTTTTGCATTTCATTTTTATTTCTTCATTGATTTTGATATAAGAAAGTCGATTCCTATGTTTTTAGAACATCTAATACAACCATGGCTCTAATACCAATACCAACAACCGTGGCCCTGAGTTCTTCATAATGCAACTACAAAATTGTATGATGCATTCAACACTAGTGTATTGTGGAAAAAGAACTTGCCATGAGTGAATTCTTGTATTTGAGGCTTGAATTTAGACTCATGTCCCCATACTACTTCATTAAGGTTCAATTTTGGTGTAACAGAAACGTGGTCATACTATGTTTCTTTCATGAGCAGGAAATGTCCATAATGGAAATGTTTACACACATTTGCCTTCATGGAGTTCATCTTTCTCACCTGTATTCTCTTGCAAGATTTTGGGCAATAATAAACAACACAAGAGAAGGTTAGCATTTTTCATATGAACCATTAAGTAGCTGGAACTTATCATTTCCAATGATAAAGATTTTGCCATATTCTCAGAGCTGGAATCATCAAGTGTGCAACCATTGAAGAAATTGAGGCTGAGAAATCTGTGATTGAGAAGGATGTCGTATGTTGTTGTGACTATACTTCGTAAGGCTGATATTGAACTTATGATTATATCAAATTTACTCCATAAGTTCAATTTTCCAGAGAGATAGGATGGAGAAGACTATTGAAACAGTCCGAGCAAGTTTCAATGCAGTGAGAACAGGAAGAGCAAATCCTTCTATACTTGATCGAGTTGAGGTTTGCCACTTATCTAGTAAAGTCTATTTTTGTCAAAGTAGTAGCATGTTTTGGTACCGTAAAATAATAGAGATGGAAATACTATGCAAGTTTTATGTGCTAAATAAAATGAACAGCAGTTCCTATGTCTTCATTTTGAATTTTACAACCAACCCTATTTCACTCTCTAATAAAAAACAGTTCTAAAAAGGGATCTGGGGAGTTTTCTTATCTTATTTTTCACCAAGTAATCCTAAATGATATTCATCCCCTGTACTTCATGTCTTTATGCTGTTTTTCAACCTACACTTTGACAGTAGTTATTATACTTCTGGATGATATAGGATCATTTTTCCCTATCACACTGAAATTCTTTTCAACTAGAAAAAAGCAAAAATGCTCTTGATTTTGTCTTCATTCTATTTTATTTGACTTGTTAATATATTATGTTGTCATGAGACTTCATTTTACTTCCAGGTTGAGTACTATGGTACTCCTGTCAGCTTGAAGAGTATTGCACAAATCAATACACCAGATGGAAGCACTCTTCTTGTACAGCCATATGACAAATCTAGGTATATTAGTCATTTGTCCAGAATCTACTCCTTTTTTGTGTTTGTTTGTTGGGTTAGGAAAAAATTTCTGTTTCTCCTGTTTATATATAGTTCAAGTTTTATCTAGAATATGTAGTTTAATCTCCCTATAAATGCTTGTTTGATAACTGTCATGTTATGGTCCTATACACTGGTCTGATGTTCTCTTATTAATAGAATGATATTGTTCCATTACCTCGAACTTGCAAAACAGTTTTCTGATAAAATTAGAGTTTCCTTCTTTTTACTCCTCTGCTTGAGGTACATCCTTCCTTTTCCGTCCTTGTCGTAGAAACCTTTCTCAAAGAAATTTGCTATCTTTTCCCACATTACTTTCTATAATGCCAGTGACATCCATATATCCATTGTGCACAATGTGACTTTTATGGCTTCATACGGAATCTTTCGTGCACACAATCTTCTTGTTACCCATCCATCAACTGCAACCTGCTCCCTAGTGGAGTGTGCTCTCTTACAATACTGCCAGCCTGAGCAATTCTGTAAGACACACGCTACCTCACATATCCTCAAGAACATCCAACCCTCCGCTGTGATTCTTGGAAGTGCGATCTTCTATGGTGAGCTACCTAGCAAGACTTGTTTCCCCCGTTATCCTGTTTCTCATTGCTTCAAGTTCTCACAACCAGATGTATTTTCTACCTCTCCCAGGCAACTATAGGAGATCACAAGCACCCCTAGGTTGCATTTCTGCATATCCTCCATATTGCAGGCCCTGTACAAGTATCCAAACTTCGATCATAAGAATTAGCATTAACCTGGCCCAAACCCAGAGCTAGTCTAGCATGATTTGGACTAAAATATTTGGCAGTCTATAATGTGGAAACATAAAATAGATGGCAATAGAAAAAAGAAAAGGAAGAAGAAAGGTGTACTGCAAAGCCTTCATCATTAACTATTTTGGGAAGAAGAAGAATGGTGCAGTAATAAGGCTTCATGGTTGGTGTGATCAAGAAGGTGTAATAAAAAATATCAACATGTAAAAAACAGTAAGCTAACAATTCACTAAGAAACTGATCTTAAAGTCTTCTTCGCCATCATGATTAAGCCATGTTTCTTGTAACTATTTGGGGTTTAGTATATGGATCTCATCCATCCTTTTAGATCTATACAAGGCTGCACTGCTGGTTAAAGTCCAATCACTTTAATGAAAAAATAACCTTAAAGTCAAAAAAACATATTTCTGCAGGCCCAAAATCTCCCCCTCTTCATAATTTGTTCATCTTATTTTTTTCTTTTCCTATCCATCTTTTTATCCATTAATTATAAAATTACTCGTATTCTTTCTCTTCTACCATCTCTTTGCTCATGGTAATTTCATGGTTTAAAATGTCATGTGGTGTCGGTCTGTTAACCAACACATGGAACAACCAATACTCATGAGCCATGAGACCTTTGCATGCATGACACATGGTTCCTCTCCTCTCCCTTCTGACTCCCCTCCTTCCCCCTTCTCTGAGCAAGTACCTCAGCACGTTTGTCGTCACACAAGCATCAATGATAGCATCGCATGGTAATCTTATTGAACCGCCGTCTCATGCATCTCTGTTAGTTCCTCCTCCATTCGTGTCGGCTCCTTTGTGCTAAAACCATACTAAAATCCTAGCTCCTCCATCAGCACATCTCTTTGGCGCCAAAATTGTGCAAAAATCTAGTTGACATACATAAGCCATTCTCTCCTATTCTTCTTTTGAAACCAACATAGCAACGTTCTTCCTCCTTTGACACATTATCAACATGATACAATACCGATGACATCGTCTCAAGCAATCAGGAACTAAAATATCGGCTCAACTTATGATTTCAATCTTTTGGTTAATTTCAAATTTTTAATTTTTTTCCCTTGATATCTTCCATCTCTCTTAGAATATATAATATATATATATATATAACTTTTCCCATAACATCTCGCTAGAGGTCATTTTCAAACTTTTAGTCTCTCTCCTTTGATGTTTTCCATCTCTTTTAGAATATAATAATAGCAAATCTTCTATCAACATTTCTCCTCTATTCCTTTGAATAGATGTTGGAATCTTTTACATTTGTTGGCAACCATCCCATACATTCTCTCCATTGATTGCAACCTTTAGAGATTGATTAATTATTTTTTCAATTCTAATAATCCCCTTTGTCTCATTTTTTTTTGGATAAGTAAAATATATATATCAAAGAAAGACAAGGTACAATACCTAGAAATTAGTAGCGTTTCATGTCTGATATAATGACAGATCAGAAAACACTCCCAAAGTCCGGTAAATATGGATTTGTACATTTCTAAAAATTTTCTCACTCTCCAATTGTCCCTTATCAAAGATGCAATTGTTCCTAGATCTTCATACAAAGTGTACCAAAGCCGACGTCGCAAGGTGTCTTGCAAGAGATGACATCCTCTGAAGACATGCCCAAAGACTTATAGCATCTGCCCAATATGTGGCCACTCTTTTACCCTCCGTTATAAGATCGCTATTGGAGGGCATCCAAAGAATAAGTGCTCCATCTCCTGCCTATAAAAGATACAACATAAGTGGTACAGTCTGTCTCGGGGTGGGAAGTTGCCTCTGAGCCAACATCCAAAGCGCAATTGCATGACTAGGCTGGATGTAGGGCCTCCACACTGTCCTCACCCAAGGCTTCTTAGGACTGGGACGCCTAAAGAAGTCATAAGCCATAGCCACACCTCCATTCTGGTCAAACCAATCTGCTAACCTTTGCATAGTGTTGGTCCCTAGGTTGGTTTTGATGTGACCAACTTAATTAAGCTAGGTCATGTGTATGCTAACCTTGTGACTAAGTGTGCAGGAGCTTAGGACCACAAGAAGTTGAGCGGAAGACGCGACAGGACGAGAAGGACGACACGGGAAACGAGT
>JBBPFQ010000084.1:1566295-1577889 GCA_037974815.1 Kaempferia elegans
CAAGAACCTTTTCTTCTCCTTCTTTTCCTTGCCAATCCTCCAAGATTCGTCGTCATCACCCAAACTCTACAAGAAGTCACGCTCCGGAGCCTCGGACGTCGATGGAGAATGCCTCGGACCTCTGGTAGTTCCCCACAAAGGGTGGAACTTCCTCCTCCTTAGAAAGAGGGGGAAACCTCTTTAAATAGAGAAGAGTTGAACCGGCCGCACGGCCCGACCACACGGCCGTGGAGGGCCAGATTCAGGAAATGGGCACACACCCGTGCGAGGCTACACGGCCTCCAGAGGCTACTCTCTGTAAAGTTCTTCCACCGCAGTGTGAGGATCACACGGCCGTGTGGGGCTTGTCTCTGGATATTCCGCGAACTGGGCCACACGGTTGTGCGAGAGTCACACGGTCGTGCGGGGCTTGCTTCTGTTTGGCTGCCACGGCCGTGTGAGGATCACATATCTGGAAATTCTTACACGGCTGTGTGAGAGACACACGGTCGTGCAAGGCTTTTGCTCCAAGCTTCTTCAATCTTGCCCTGCACTGCTAGATCTTCGCCCATTCGCTCCGAAGGTTCCTCCGCGTCCGCTAATGCATCAAAAGCTCTCCAAAACATCCCAAAATGCTCCTAAAACACGCTCTTGCACAATAAATCATACAAGATCAAATCTCCGCACAAATGGGTGTAATTATGCTGAAATGATTGTAAAAGGGAATGTAATAGCATAAAACACACACAATCAAAGCATAGTGATGTGCAATAATTATTCATAATAATAGGTATATCCTACGAACATCAGCCAATTTATCTAAAGTTCTACGGAGATGTGAAGAAGTTAATTTAGTCATGAATTAGGGAAAGTGCCACTTCATGATAAAAGAAGGCATTGTATTGGGGCATAAAATTTCTGAAAATGGAATTGAGGTGGATCAAGCTAAGGTAGAAGCAATTGAAAAACTTTCACCATCAACCAATGTAAAAGATATAAAGAGTTTTTTTGGCATGCCAAATTTTATCATAGATTCATAAAGGATTTCTCCAAGATTTCAAAACCATTTACCAACTTTTTATTAAAAGATGCAGAATTTTACTTTGACAAAAACTGTCTAGAGGCATTTGAGAGAAGATCAAGAAAGCTCTCACCTCTACTCTAATAATTCAAGCTCTTGATTAAGGACTCCATTTTGAGATAATGTGTAATGCTAGCGATTTTACTGTGGGAACAATGTTAGGATAGAGGAGAAACAAAATACTACATGTCATCCGTTATGCAAGTAAGACTTTAGATGGTTCCCAAATCAACTAAACTACAACCAAAAAGGAATTATTAGCTATAGTATTTGCATTTGACAAGTTTAAATCGTATTTGGTTGGATGAAAAGTTATTGTCTACACGGACCATGCTATTATTCGATATCTGCTCAGTAAGAAGGATGTAAAACCTAGGTTGATATGATGGATCTTACTTCTTTAGGAGTTTGATGTAGAAATCAGGGATAAGAATGGAGCAGAAAATGTGGTAGCTGATCATTTATCTCGAATAAAATAGAATGAAAAAGAAAATGCAGGAATCAAATTATCAATTAATGAAAACTTTCCAGATGAGCATCTTTTATCTATAGTCTGTCTTAGCACACCATGTTATGTAGATATTGTAAACTATTTAGTTAGTGAAATTTTACCAGCTAATATGACATTTGAACAAAAAAAAGAAGTTTTTTACTGATTCAAAATATTATATATGGGATGAGCCACTACTATATAAGAAATGCAGTGATACCCTTTATCGAAGATGTGTACCAAAAGAAAAGGTTAAGGATATACTGGAGCACTGTCATGCATCCCTCTATGGAGGACATCTCAGGATTTCAAAAACAATAGCTAAGATTTTTTAAGTTGGGTTTTACTGGCCACATCTGTAAAAGAATGTTAGGGAATTTATTCAATCCTGTAATAGATGCTTGAAAACTAGGAATATCACTAAGCGAAATGAGATGCCCCTAAATTATATCTTAGAGATTGAACTATTTGATGTATCGGGGGTGGACTTCATGGGACCATTCCCTTCTTCTGGCGGAAATAAATACATCCTTGTAGTGGTGGATTATGTCTCCAAATGGATAGAAGCAATAACCTCTCAAACATGTGATTCAAGGACAATTATAAAGATGTTCAAGAAGATAAGGGGGCGTTTGGCTTGAATATTTTCCATTTTCATTTTCTGAAAAACGTGCATTTTCTAGAAAATAACGTTTGGTTTGCATTTTCCATCTCTATTTTCTAAAAAAATATATAACATTTTCTGAAAAAATAGAGAATGTCAAAAAGTCGTTTTCTATTTTTTAGAAAATGCGCGATTTTAAAAAAATAAAAATAGAAAACATGCAAACCAAACGCCCCCTTAACTACCCAACATAAGTTAGGATGTTGGATATACGTCTCAAGCATAATATCAATATAAAAAATATATATATACGACTTTTAAAATTAAATGGTGGAAGTTAAAGGATAAAAATCAAAATGTATTTAAGAAGAAGATAAGAGTATAAGCATTTGGTGAAATATACAGTGACTCTAATACGACATGAGATAAAATGATTTCAAAGTTGAAAATACTATCTAAGTGTATATACAGTGAGTCAAAGGGACATGCATTACTAAGTAAGGAATCTTTGTGGTGGAATAAGAAAGTATAAGAGAAGGTGAAGGAAAAATAAATAACTTATAAAAAATTATATATTTGTAAAAATGAAAAAAACTTCAAAAATATACAATAACTAAAAAAGAGACTAAGAAAGTAGTGAACGAAGAAAAAAAATAAAATTTTTAAATGATTATATCAAAAATTGGATACAAAAGAATGGAAAATAGACATTTATAAAATAGTTAAACTGAGAGAAAGGAAGACAACAAATCTTAGCCAAATAAAATGTATTAAAGATAAATATAATAGGATACTAAAAAATGATGAAAAAAATAAAAGAGCGATAGAAGAGATATTTTTATCAACTTTTAATGAAAGTTTAGGTGACTAACTTAACTTAGGTAATTAAGTAGTTCAAATGAGTATAGAAATTTAAATTTTAATCATAGAATTTAAACTTCAAAAGTAGAATAAGATTTAAATGAGATGCATAATGGAAAAGCTATTGAACCATATGATATTCCAATGGAGGTATAGAAGTGCTAAGGGAAATAAGGTATTGAATGTCATATAAAATTATTTAACATGACATTGAAAACGAAAAAAAATATCTGATCAATAGAGGATAAATACTCTAGTACGTGCAAATTATAAGGGTACTAAACTAATAAGTCATATCATGAAACTTTAAAAAAAAATAATAGAAAAAAAATTAAGAAAAGACACCATAGTGATAAAAAATCAATTTGAGTTTATGCTTAAAAGGTCGATAATATAAACTATATATTTTCATAGATAACTAATTGAAAAATATCAAGAGCAAAAATAAGATCTACACATACACATGGTATTCATTGATTTAGGAAAAACTTATGATAGAGTCCCAAAAGAAATTATATAAAAAAATATAAAAAAGAGAGGTGTTAGCGTAATATATATTGAACTAATTCAAAATATGTACGCAAATGTAACAACCAGAGTAAAGACTTCATGCAAAGTAATCGAAGCATTTCCAATCAAATTAGTGTTACATCTAAAATCAACTTTAAATCCCTTATTTGTTTACACTAATTATGGGCAAATTCACGACACACATTCAAGACACGCTATCGTGATGTATATTGTTTACCGATGATATTATTTTAGTAGATGAAACACATGAAGGAGTAAATATTAAACTAAAATCTTGGTGGAAAGCACTAGAAATGAAAAACTTTAAGCCCGGTAGAATAAAGACAGAATATATGAAATTTAAATTTAGCAATATTAGATGTAATGAGACAATTGTCAAAATAGGAGATGACGAATTGCCTGGAACTGAGAGCTTTAAAACAATGGAGAGATAGAGAGATGTCTTACATATAATACAAGCGGAATGGTTGAAATGGAGGAGAGCATTGAGTGTTTATATGATCAAAAAATACATTTAAAACTTAAAGAAAAGTTCTACAAAACCATGGTTAGACCTGCTATGTTATATGTAACTCAATGTTGAACTATTAGTCGAGCACATGAATAGAAGATGAGAGTTACAGAGATAAAGATATTAAGCATTAGAGAAAGTTGAAGTTGCATTAATTGAGGAAAAACTCTAAGAAACACATTTAAAATGATACGAATATAAACTTAGACGATAAATAAATACTCCAACTAGTGCATATCAAACGAAGAAAAGAAAGATCATAAAAGACTTAGTTAGCAATAATAAAATAAAATAAAATAAAATAAAATCTATTTATACATAGATGATGATCCAGTAAGAAATAAAATTTAATGGCGTAAAAAGATTCATATAGCCAACCCAGCTAACCCCATCAACTAAGATAAAGTTTGGTTGTTGCTAAAAAAGTGCCGTGTATAAGCAATTGAATACTCTTGAGTTGTAACTCGCAGCAATTAAGACACCAGTACATTTATCCCTCTCCCACTCATTTAAATTTGTTACGCCAACGTTTCGGAAACTCATACATAATTCAGTTGGTGATCGAATGCAATTTACTTCTTCTAACAGTAGTAGACGACTAAAAACTGTTACTTTATGAGTTTTGCAGCTAAGCACCTATTATTCACTAGGAGAATGCTCCGCAGCAGCAAACAGTTCAGGTGCTACATTTGAGTCATCGTCAATTATGATCCCCTGAAATGAAAGTTTATCCAATAACAAGTTCTATATACATGTATATACATCTACTGATCTAAATTCACTTTGCATAGTTACCACCTCTAATCTTAATTTAGTTGATCATTAAATTTCACTTTAAATTTTCCAGTAACTTTGATCTATGACTATACTTCGTTTTGATTTATTATATTTCTTTAGTACTCAAGGTGACGTGGATTTGTCTAGGATAACGATATTCTAGGTGTATAACTAACTTAAAACAAATATAATAATAATCTGTTACGATTGATCTTAATTTAAATTGATGGAGATAATAACATAAATTATGGATTTAGGACACATGTAATATGACATTTTATAGTGACAAGTGCGTATTGAGATGAAAACCTTTAATAGGACAAAATGTTACCTCTGGAGGGTCAAATTTGGCACCTAAGTTGCTCAGTTTTGCATGGGCTACAGCATAATCTTTGAAAAAAACATCTTGGTCCTCTGCATATTTCTCAGCGTAGACCTGTGATTGTGTGTATAGTAAGGTTGGGTTGTTCTGGACCGTTGGAAATAACATCTTAATTTGGTTACCTTAAACTGTGGGTCTTCAAATAGAACAGCATCTGTGGGTAGGACCAACAGATCTTCATTTTTTTGTTTTTTGATGTCCTATAAAGATTTTCCAAGCAAAACTTTGTTTAACATCATATAGCTACTAAGAAGGAATAGAAAATGAACTTACTTTGAAGTAACTATTGTCGAATTTTAACCACAGTACTGTCCATGATTGTCCACCAGGTGCACCAGGTCCAGCTTTCTATAAGCAACGCAAGATATCATAATTGAAAAAAAAAAATCACATTTACTATATATCTTCATGATCTCAACATGGAGATGTCACACCATGTATGGTAGTAATTGAAAGAAAATGTTATGCTTTCAGTCACAAGATGGAGCGAACAGAATGATCGTGATACTTGTAGAAGAGAGCTAGACCAAGAAAGAAATGTTTATGTAAAAAATATGAAGACAATTACAGAAAAAATGCACTATCGATGCACAAGTTGAGACAAGTACAATGTGCCTAAAAGATCCATACATTTTAAAACAAAATTAAACCAAACATTTGAACATTTTCAAAATTCTAAAATTAGTGTCTTGCAACATTACTCAGCGGCTGCATAGGAAGTCCAGTTGACACTATATATATCACATAGCAAGGCAAAAAATAAAGCTTGACTGTTTAGGAAAAAATTCTGAAAATTGTGCAATTAAATTTGGGCACCTGAGATCATCTTCCAACAACAACAACTAAGTTTTATTACACTAGATAGGTAAGCTATATGAATCCTCTATGTCATTTGGTTCTATCCACTACTATTCTTCATCAATATTTAAATAAATTTTATCTTATTTTATGATTGTTAACCGACTCTTTTTTTTAATCTTACTATATATCCTAGTTTTAAAAAGTAAAAAAAAGCGAGAGCACACAACAAATTCAGTTTTTTTTTTTTCAGAAAAAGAGATAAGATACCAAGAACAGCTACAATCACATAAATTCAACTCAGAAAAAAAAATTGAAAAGAGCATATACTATTTTATGTTAAAAAGAATGGGTCGATTAAACTAGAGCTTGAGGAAATTACAATGTATGTTTTATTGCAAATTAATTACTTTTTCAAAAGAACAAGATAGCCTACAAGCTTAAACTAGAGAGTCAGGCCTTTGGTGATAAAAACAACACAACAAAGTTTACCTGACATTTTAAAATTTCCTCATACCATCTCAAAGTTGCAAAAATAAGAGTTTCATAACACAAAGTTACATGATTTAGTAAATTTTTTTTTGACTAAGTTTGCAATTTTTTGAACTGCCTAGACAAAAATAGCCAATGAGTTGATATCAGGATGCTATAAAGATTAGCTTCAACACTCAATTTTTTTTTTGTTGATTAGTTAAAAAAACAGGTAACTTGTTTATGGAAGACAATATATTTTTATTAGGTATCATAAAGTGATTTGAATTGAGAAAATGTTCAAATTCTCAACATTTATTAGCCTTATATATAGTTTAATTGGAGCTTGAGTTGGAAGAGAAAGGGTATTCTAGCCTAGAAAATTTAATGTATTATTTATATGGTTTAATGATATAAAACAAACAGATGACATACTGTATACTTAGTTTCTGCTTTTCCCCAACCACTGCGTTCTGGTCTGGATCGACCAAGCGTATGTGCACCGGACAAGGCAACAATATCCTAAATCAAGGAAATAGAGGATTTTAGGCAAAGTTATATTAACTATGAAATCATATTTAGTTGAAAACATTATGATAAAAACCTTATCATCCAAGCCCATTCTGTAGAATACACTCCGTAAATGATCAGCAGGTGAAGGAGGACCAGCATCTGATAAAAAATAGAAGTGGAATAGATAAGAAAACAAATATCCAACAGGGACATAGAAGGATTGTAATATAAATTTTCAGAGACAAGGAGATATGTCAGTCTCATTTGAAAGCACCTACGGATAATGAAATATGTCATTATCAATTTATGCAAAGTGATTGTGCTAAAAGAAAACTAATGATCACGCTCCAAGTGACCTCAGCTTAGAAGAGCCAACTCCTGGTTGGACCTACAATGCTCTCAACTCTCCTCCTCTTTCAAGATCAAAGCAATCGGCACCTTCAAGGGGGATTGGCTAATGGAACATCCTTGGGCAAGAGGCCCTTTGACCAACAATATCCATGACTAGTGGTCTCCTGGTGTAGAACACATTAAATATGATGGGCAACCTCACATTTAGTGTGATATATTGAATTGCATCAAATGCCATGGCTAAACAAGGATGAAGTGGTGTTTCTTCACATGTGTCGTGCCATGAGACTTGCTATGCCAGACATCCGAAGAGGGAGCAATGAAGCCACACAATCAGATCCTATGAAAAAGCAAGCAAAATTCCAGTCCGAGGTAATGTTTCTAATACACATGACTAAGATTCCTTACCTCCCTACATGGTTAACATTAGCTATAGAATGCCATCATTAGGCCCTCACCAATAATTGATTTAGTGAGTAAAGAAGGAGTTGGATCACATCCTCTCAAATGCAATCCTTTCAATTGATTTGCTCTCAACTGAACTGCTTTCTCATCCAATTACTAAGACCAAACAAACCAAAACACTCCTCAAACTAAACCATTAACATTGATGCTAGGAGGGTCTCACTGAGTCACTACTAATATAGAACCTAGTGAAGCAGAGGATGAACAATGAACGTATCATTCACAAAGCATGAACAACCATCGATGGCTAGGGTTTCAATAAAAATTGTGTCCTACCCTCTTATTTAATATAATCCACCTTGTTGCATTAAATGCTCTAGTATAAAAAAAGCGCAATGTTGTATCCCTACCTGTACACCAAGGTATGGGTTAACGGCCACAACCTCTATAGAGGAAGCAGTGAGTAGAGGAAGCAGTGAGGCCATATCACCATCACTATAAGCAGCCAAGTAACATATCAAGCCAAAAGTTCAATTCTATAGATGTTTTATCATAAGAAAATCAGAGAATAATGTCATATATTGCATAAATGAAAGTGAAACATTTCAAAACCTCTAAGGCCTTATTTGTTTAAGAATAGTTTCTCTCTTTTTTGTTGTGTTTTAGAACATAAAATTTAAAAGATAAAAAGAGATGTAAAACAACTATTTAGTATTATTTTTTTTGACACGTTTAAATTTATTAAAAGTGAATGGTAACTCAGAGGAGAATATACAATAGATTACCATAATCAAACTCAAGCTGAGAGAGCATGAGGTAATGCCAATAGCATAGGGAATTGCAACCAAAGTAATTCAAACTAGAGAGTGATAACTACTTTTGTGCAGAAGAACCAAAAAAAACACATTTCAACACACAAAAAGAAGATAATATTTCACTCAAAATCTGTCATGGTGAGTACTATATGCAAAGATCAATTGAGAAATAAGTTTCTCGCTATCAGCAAGTTTGCATGGGTCTCTAACCAGGAAGTCTTCCTTCGTCTGGGCATTGTTCAGGTCCAGAGACATCAACCCTTCCATACTTCATAGGGATATGAGGACCACCAGACTCCTGAGAATCAAAGAGTCAATCAATATTAGTTCTAATAGTTCTCCAGCAAAAAGTATAAAAAACAAGTTGGTTGCAAAAGAATTCTAAGTTTTGGAGCAACTAAGTCAGAGCACAAAAAAAACCAACCTCAACAGCTGTAGCACTGGCTAATTGAAACAAATCTGCAAATGTAATGCCTAGATACTTTTCCTTGATAGGCTGAAGAAGCTTTAGAGCATTTACAAGACCTGCAGTACCAAGTCAGTAACCATCATATTCAACAAAGATTTAGAATTTTTGTTTAATAACTTCAGTACCAGCATTAGCAGAATGCTTCAACTCTATTTCAAACCGCAAGCTACCATTAGCTCCCCCACATTTTGGCCACTCCTCAATGTTCTTGTCATATGTGCCAGCATCATGCCATCCTAGACGTACCTGTAGGCCATAAAATCATGGCATTGTACCTTGATTCAGCCTATGCATCTACCATAATAAAGAACAATGCACCCTCCTGTAGGCCATAAAATCATGGCATTGTACCTTGATTCAGCCTATGCATCTACCATAATAAAGAACAATGCACCATCGACTTCTAACCACAGATAATATTAAAAACATTGTCACTAATGACAAATGATTATTTACATAAAAGTTTGACACTATTATATCATTTAGTGACCATTTACTGATTATACTATAAAATAGATTGTTATTAATGATAGAAAAGTGACTAATGTCACATTCAATAATGAATCAAATTAAAACTATCATTAATAGTTTTAGACACAGGAGGTAGACCGACAAATCTAATAATAAAATTATAGTCATCAAAATTTCTAGTGATAAAATCTTAAATATTGGGGTTATTTTTTAATTAAAAGTTTAAAACATACTTTTCTTGTAATAATTTGTTGTTACATTTTCAGGCTAGCATATATTGTTACATTTTCACTCTTTCTAAAGATTTCAAATGCATTTGCCTACTGAAACACACACTATATTACTTTAAAAATTGTAAATTAGATGGAAAAGCAACCGTATTAATATTGTTAATGAAAACTTTAATAATGAGAGAAATTGTTCACACATCTATCATATTTCATAGCACCGAGACTTATTTCATATTTTCACGACATAAAGCAACCATCAAAACAAATGGAGGTGAAAGAAGAAAATATGAATCATTAATTACAACTAGATTAGATGAATTCTAAGGGGACAGTTGATTACTGAAAGCTATGCTTCTAAGAAACCAATTCTCCATGCCGTGGTAACTGTCATTTCTGCCTGACTGCATTTTATAATGACAAAAGTTTGAACCAAAAACTATTATAGTATTATTTGCTCCAGTTTATACTGATGGGCCATCATTCTCAAGACACCAAAAGAACAGTTAGAGCTAGTAATCTTAGGCATAACCTGATAATACAATCCAACTCAACCCAAAACACGATTAACAAAGACAACTCAAAATGACATGACACAATCCAAATACATAAACGGTTAGATTGTATATATTTATAGAATTATTTGTTTATAGCCTTTAGGGTAATTTAGTCTTCTCCCATTTTAGTTTAAGGTTTAGGACTTCTTAATCAAGCTATATAAGGCTATGTACCAAGACGGCTACCTTTTCCTGTTCTCAATTTCTACATGGTATTAGAGCCTTCGTCTTCATGGTTTTGATAATTTGATTGAACAGATGTTAATTTGATCCACAGTTTTTGCTACGTCCTTATAGTTTTTTGTTCTGAGCCTTTTGATTGGGTCTCTTTTGGTTTCGCATCAACTTAGTTTTGTTTACTGTGTGGTTATTCGTGAGCACTATTCGTTCTGTCATCATGAGTGGTCGTACAGATGATTCGTTTCAATCGATTAGTGTCTAATTGGATGGAAAAAATTATTCGTAGGGAATATGTTATGAAAAACATCTTGCGGGGAAAATCTAAGTGGAAATATGTTTCAGGTGTGTGAGTACATTATGGACAATAACACTGCTGATTATGTAAAGTCGTTGGATGTTTGGGAGGCCGATAATGTGAAGATTATTACGTGGATCAATAATTCTGCTACACACTCCATTGGTGCTCAGTTGGCTGCCAAAGAAGTTTGGGATCATCTGGCAAGAGTATACACACAGTCAAACTTTGCCAAACAATATCAATTAGAAGCAGATATCCGCGCACTTCGACAGCAAGATTTGGGCGTCCAAGACTTTTATTTGGTCATGTCAGAACTATGGAACCAATTAGCACTCACAGAATCCTCAGAATTGCGAGCATTCCCAACTTATGTCACTTGTAGAGAAGAAACATCTGGTTCAATTCTTGATGATTCTTCGTGATAATTTTGAAGGATTGCGTGAGACAATTTGGCATCGTAGTTTTCTCACTTCCGTTGATTCAGTGGTACATGAATTGCTAGAGGAGATTCGTCTTAAGTCTCAAGTTGATAAGAGGACTATTGCACCATCTACACCATCAATTATTGCAACACCACAGCGGCCTCGACCTCATAACCAAAATAGGTCAACTTCGAATTCTAGTGATGGGTGTGCTTATTGCAAAGACAAGAGACACTGAAAGTCTTAGTGTCCAAACTAAGGCTCGATACTCTCCATCAGATAGTTCTCCTTTGCCAGATCCTAACCTCAACCATATAGTTGTGGAAAGTTAGTTTATCTCAATGTGACACGTCCTGATATTGCATATGTTGGGCATGTGGTTAGTCAGTTTGCCATTGCAC